>JANBPA010000004.1:63896-83436 GCA_027575275.1 Coemansia sp. RSA 2711
TGCGCCTGTGCGAGCATGACTTTGTCCAGTGCACTGACCGTTTCTTGTTGCAGGTCCATTGACGGCGGGTGCATAAAGTTCTTGCTGATAAAGTGGAATCGATCGGCGGCAACGCGGAAGCACGCAAACGCGCTGCGGATTGCCTCGAGATCCACGTCCGACGACGTGTCGGTGATCAGCTTTGCGCCCTGCATTGCAAACGCAACCGCCAGATTGAAGACTACGTTGGCCTTTTCAAACGCTAGCGAGTGCTGCTGGATGTTCTCGCCTGTAAACGTGTCGGTCCTACAAGAATGCTTGCCAGCAATGCACGGCGCCGTTAGTACAATGGGTCATGATTGCACGCCAGCAATGCATATATGTACACGCTCTGACCACCGCCGCCGTGCCAGCGATTGCGACATCAAGGACAGCGGTGCCGGTTGGGGGAGGGAGTGAATTTGAACCACGTGTCCCGAGAAAGCCGAGCTTCGATTGCCTGAGGGACATGTGCCGGCGCGATAGTGCATGCGCGGACAATGGTCGCAAAAGCGGATTCATATAGACTGTCCGCCCTGTGCTCTGCTCAAAATCCACACGCGGCAAAGAAAAAGAGGGGATGGGAACAGACAAGGCCGGCGGATAATTTACCACCCTCTCTATTCTCCCCATTTCTCAGGGGCCGGCGAGACTGGCAAGCCAGGCGCCTGTCTGTGCGCATCCAGCGTATGTGTCGCCTGCTTACCATTGAAAAACGGTTTTAACGCCGTGCTCGCCGACTCGAATACGCCGCTCCAAAGCCTCCAAGTGACTGTAGTAGCGGAAGATGATGTCACGCCCGGTCTCGTCGGCCTTGGCGCCACGCATATCCTGCCGCATGCGCTGGAGGATCTGGCAGTCGCTGTTGTACTCGTCCGGGTCCTCCTGGTGTACGCGGGCAATGTACTGCCGCAGCGGCCGGACCCATTCCGTTTCGGCGGACTTTTTGAACGGGATTTCAATGCACGGCGGCCTTGACATCGTTCGGCAATCTCAGGAGGGGGAAGTCTGCAAACACACAAGAAGTAAATGAGAGATTGCGCTCCGTCGCGGGGCTGGCAAATGGCACAAGAGTAAAGAAGCTACACAATATGACTGACCAAGAAAGAAATGCTCGAAAAGGAATGGAAAAGAATAAAAGGCGGTTCACCCACCAGAGGCGCAACGAGGAACCAGCTCGCGTCGGCGCGGTCAGCTGACTGGCTGCTGCAGGTTTGAATCCCCGCCAACTGCAGCTGCAGCCGTTGGCCAGCCTTTTGAGCAAGGAAGTGTTTAATGAGAACAGCGGTGAAAGCAGGAATTAGATCATCGACGCGGCGGCCACGTCTTCGGCAATGTTAGACGACGTGGCCGGGCTCTCCATCTGCAGGTGCGGCGGCAGACCGTGCGCGGCGGCGATGCCCTGGCTGTACGCGTCGCTAGCCGAGCTCACATCGCCGATCTGAGCGCTTGAAAATCCCATCTGGCCAGGCATGCCGCGGCCGGCGCTTTGCAAGCTCTCTTGCTGCCGTTGCCGCAACATCATAAGCTGCTGCTGAGACATCGCCACGTTGCCCTGCCGCTGCATGCTGGACAGCTGGGCCTGAGTCGACGGCGGGTTTGAGTCAGCGGCGCCAGGTTGGGCTTGGAGCTGCTGTAGCGCGGGCGGCACGGACTGTGCGCCGCCACGAACGCCCGCGCCAGCAGCATCAACATGGGCACTGAGTGCGCCCTGGTCCTCAAGCAGCTCGTATAGCACCAGGAACTCCTTCTTGACCCGCTGCCAGACGCCCGGATCGAAGAAAATAAACACGCCCTGCTCGCCTCGCGGCGTGCGCGCAGACGGCTGCGTCTCGGGGTCCTTCGTCAGCCAAAGTCGCAGCTCCTTGTGGTACCGCCACTGCCGCCGGTAGAGCTCTTCAGCTGCCGCCAGCTGGAGCTCGCTCCGGGGCATGGTGTAGAATATATAAAACAACGTCTCGTCCATTAGCGACGGAATTTTTGTGATTGCCGGCGGCGGTCGGCTGGCGTTGTAGCAGGCTGGCAGCTTGAAGTCAGGCTCAATCAGTCCGTACGACTGCGTCTGGTCCGTCCACGGCGAGCCAAACGTCGGATACAACGCGCCGGACGATGGCAGCGACAGCCCAAACTTTGACACGTCAAACCCATAGTCGTTTGTCGTCAAAATGCCCAGCATCCCGTAGCGGTCAGCGGCGGCAACCGGCCGCTGCGCGCTAGCAGTGCCCGCTGCTTTGGTCAAGCTCGCGTTTGGCGGCTTGTACGCGGACGTCGTCTCCAAGCCGTTTGCCAGACTAGAGTTCAGCTCGGATCCGGGCGCTCGCGACGACGCCTGGTCCACAACCCCCGCTCCTGGTGCCAGTCCAGCGGTGCTCATCAACCCGGCTCCCGATGCATTGTCGCTGTTGGGCGGCTCGGTTGATCGAGACAGAGCCGGAAAGTCGTCTGGCGTCAGTATTGGCCGCTGGCCCTGCACCTGTGCTTGCGGCCGGTCCGGACGCGCGCCGGCTATTGTCCGGTAAAGCTGACTCGCCTGTGGCTGCTGGACGCCAACGGCAGCAATATTTGCCAAGCCCGGCGGGCTGCCGAGCGATGGAAAGTCGGAGATATCTGGCCGCGGCTGCTGGCTATGCTCCTGCTGTTGCCGCAGTTGCTGCTGCTGCTGCTGTTGCATGTATGCCGCGGCTGCCGATTGTTGCTGAGCATGTGCGAATTGTTGAGCCTGCAGGCTGCCAAAGTCGTTGCCAAAGCTGTTCAGCGGCGTTGCCCGGTCGTAGCTAATCGAATTCCGCCCGCCGGCGGCGTTGTCTGTTGGCGTCGCCGCTGCCATGCTCCACATGTCTAGATTTCGTGAGAGTATATGCGGCACAGAATGCATTGCGGATCCCGTTAGTAAGAGCTGGTCAGCCTAGCGCATGCAAGATTGCCTGTCCGCATCTCAAACGCGTACCTTGTCTTCCGTTCATTCCGTGCGTGAATTCCGGTGTGCAAAGCGCAATAATAAGTTGGGTTGGAAAGTCAAAGTTTTCGATTTGCTGCCTGCTCTTTCAGAGCGAGCCAACCGCTCGTCGCGACTCGAATGGCCGAGTCGGCTGAATTGCCCTCTTTTTCCAGGTCGTGGTTGGTGCAAGATCTGACGGACACGGTTACACGCCAGGCCAGCTGGGTTCGACAAGCCCGAGCCGGCCATCGGCACCGGCAGGCGTTGCGTGTCGGCACGGGAACAGCGTCAACAATTGCGCGTGCGCGTCCTGCCAGCTGTCTGGCTCCGTAAACCGACCTGGCACAGCCTCGGCCAGCCATAACCCCTCTCTGCTCTGATTGGAAGCCGGTTTTGCCTCTGCAACTTTTTTGCTTCTATTTACTTTTGAATTTATCGGTTTTACATTGCGCTAGGCGTGCGCAGAGTCAGCCAGCAGCAGCCCAGGCAACACACTGCCGCTTTGTGCAGCTTGAGCTTGTTTGTGTTAGCATCGAACGCTGACCCAGCCGCTGTCGCAACCGCGCAGACGCGAAATGGAAAACGGCGCAGCCAGCGCGTCAGCAAAAGTCAAAATGCTAGGGAGCGCTATGCCGGTGGCGGCAACCGCACCGCGACCAAGACCCATTGCGTATTCGGAGGCCGAGCAGGAGAGCTTTGTGCGCCGGTCGGACCCGTTGTTTGCCGGCGTGGTGTTCTGGATCAACCCAATATACGGCGCAGCGGAATGCGATCGGGTAAGTGCGCCGTCAGGCTTTTTGGCACAGCCGCCAACAACTGTGTATGCTGATATTTTATTTTGCACATTATAGATTGGGCGGCTGCTTGAGCAGGGCGGGGCCAAGCCGGCAACCCCTCGGCGACATTCGGGCGCACGATCCAAGGCGGATGGCGATGCAGAGGTGCGCAAGATTAACGGAGTGTTGGTGCGAGCCGTTCCAAACATGGTGAGCCATATTTCGCGCTTCCATCTACCGTCAGCCCGCAACATGCCGCCGCGTAGTACAGATACGCCGCCAATACAGCGGGCAACGCATGTCGTGTCGCCAGATACCCACTTTGGCGAGTATGCGGTGTGTGTCAAAGCGGGCGTCTGTGTAGTTACCAGCCACTGGGTTGAGCGCTCGGCGGCGGCTGGGTGGCAGTACGTTGAGCGCTACTTTTCACCAGCTGCGCAGGACATATTCTCGGGCATGGTTATCGCTGCCACGCATATGCCTGCCGCCGATAAGGAGACACTGCTGGCGTCGGTTATGGCGCTGGGCGGTCAGTGGCGCGAGAAGCTCCGGTCGGACGTCACGCACTTTATCCTGATGAAGGATGAAGGTGCAAAGTACGAGTTTGTGAAGACGCACCCCGAGTACGGAATCACGCCGATTCTGCCGCACTGGTTTAAAGAGACCCTGAATCTTCTGCGCCGCGTGCCGCAGGATCCGTACGTGTTTCCCAACCCGCCAGTCCTGTTTGGACAGGCTGTGCGAGCCAAGGGCAAAGAGGCCGAAGCTACCAGCATGGCAGCGTCGCTAGCGATTCCCAGCGCTGATACCCACAACGGCAATGTTTACGAGCTGCCCAAGCCCGCGACGCCGTTTTTGCAGGGCTACGTATTGGCTATTGCCGCAGAGCTCCGGTACTCGCTGAGCGAAGGGGCAATTGCCCGATTGACGCAGCGCCTGTCCGAGGCCGGCGCCGAGGTCTATGAGCCATCGGGCCCGCTGCCTGATCATGCTCAGCAGGAGCTGCCCGAGTCCCTGATCACCGACTGGAATTGCGTAGACATCTTGCTCTGCCAGCATCGGTCCGGGTACGAGTACTCAAAGGCTTCCCGGCTGGGCAAGATTGTTGGGACGTGTGTGTGGCTCTACCAGGCATATTTG
The DNA here is from genome assembly GCA_027575275.1 of Coemansia sp. RSA 2711. Lineage (NCBI taxonomy): Eukaryota > Fungi > Kickxellomycota > Kickxellomycetes > Kickxellales > Kickxellaceae > Coemansia > Coemansia sp. RSA 2711. The sequence continues at coordinate 68,769 of JANBPA010000004.1, forward strand.
TCAGAAAAGATCACGCCGCCAACGCAAAAGCTGTTGCATTACCCGGTGCCCACTGCCTCGGTGCCCAAGATGGACCGCATGGTCGTCACGGTTAGCCATTACACGGGCGCGTCTCGCGACTATCTCCAGCGGCTGATTATTGCCATGGGTGCGCAATATACGCCACGGATGACGCGGGAGACCACCCACTTGGTCACGGCCATGGCCGAGGGCCGCAAGTACGCGGCGGCGATCCAGTGGAACGTTGAGATTGTTAACCACCTGTGGATCGAGCAGTGCTATCAGCGCTGGAAGCTGCTGTCGGTCAGCCACCCGGCGTTTACGCACTTTCCTGGGCTACCGGTGCTAAATTCTATGGTGGGCGACACCGAAATTGAGGTTAACCGGCTAACAAGATGGGTGGATCCGCCGCAGGGCGAGGTGCTTGCCGAGACATCGGATATGGAGCTGCTGGACGACAGTGATTTGGAGGCAGATTTTGTCGGCGGAAGCGGCTCCGAAGCGCCCGCTATACCGGTAAGAGCGGGCACGAGCCACATTTACAAAATCCAGTCGCACTTTGGGCAGCTGCAGAACGGCGAGGTGGAGAGTGGCGATGAGGCCAAGAGCGTATCCGAGTCGGCAGACGAGGCGGTTAACGGCGACCAGCCCGACGAAGCGCTGGGCGTTGGCCAGACGCGGCACACATCGCGCGCGGCGGCCATGGCGGCTTCAAAGACGTTGGGTGAAATGATGAAGGCAGCGAACATCTTTGAGACCGAGATGCGCAAGGAGCGGCTGACCAAGTACCGACGAAGCACCAACGGGCGACGCACCCTGACGCTTGCTGAAGGGGAGGAGGTCGAGGCCGACAACAATTTGCCATCGCATCAGAAAGGCCGCGGCGTGCGCGAAAGCAGCGCCAACGGCGAGCTAAGCCCCGCGGCCGGCCCGAGAAGCAAGCGGCAGAGGACGGGTAGTGCAATTAGGAGCGAAGAGCGGGTGCGTCTCCTGTTTACGCAGCTCCGCCCGTTGCCCGACGAGCTGGAGCAGATTATTGCCATGGGCGGCGAGGTCGTGGATAGCGCAACTCATGCCACGCACTTGGTGTGTACACGCGTCAAGCGCACGCTGAAGATGCTGATGGCGCTGGCCAGCGGGCATGTCAAGATTGTTGGGAGCAACTGGCTGAAAGACTCGCTGGCGCAGAGACGCTGGATTCATGTGGATTTTGTTGCCGGCGGACCCGATGCCGAGAGGTACGGGGTCCAGGATTCCGACTGCGAGAAGCAGTGGAACTTCAAGCTGAGCGAGTCGATCCGACGGTCGCACGAGCGGCTAATGCTGGAGGGCGTGACGGTGTTTGTAACGCCCAACTCCAACCCCGAGTTCAGCGTGCTTCGGCCGCTGATTGAGATTGCGGGCGGCGAGGCAGTCACGAGTCTGCCGGAGAAACGGCTGCAGCGCCTGCTGAAGAAGAGCTGGCGCGTGATGCAGACCAAGGGCGCGGTTGAGGCGACCGCGATGCCGCTGCTGGTGGTCACATCCAAGCTCGACAGCGATATGTGGCCAATGTTCCAGCTCTCGGCCGAGCAGCGGGTGCCGCTCTACGACCCCGAGGTCATACTGCTTGGCCTGCTGCGCCAGCGCGTGCTGCTCCACTCGTCCGAGTTTGATGTGGAGGCCAGCAATTAGGGCTTTTGCATAGTTTGAACAGCACCATCCATATTCCACCGCGCTCGTCGTGCTGTAGTGCCTGAATCGCTTTCTCTGAGTCTGAAACTGCATAAATCCAACCTGCAAAACTGTGGCGAACGCCATGCAGCTGCGTGGATCCTTCTTCTTTCGTGCCTGTGCACGGGCCATCCGCACACGTGCCGAGCAGGGATTGCGGGTGTGGACAATCCGTTCTGGCTCGGAGAAACGGGTGCCAGCCAGTAACCGCGCCATGAGTGGTCAGTGCGCCCGGAGCCAATGCGGACATCGCGCAATCCGCTTGCAAATTTCGTTTTGTAACACTTGATGGATGGATGGGTCATCAACTGGGCCTTTAAAAGTCTCCCCTGGTGACAGGCAGCGGTTTTCTCTTCCATTCCCTATTTTCAACGACCTTTGCCTGTACACTACTACCATAACCAACACAAGAACATGGACTCTGACGCTGTTTCTGCGAAGCCAATACAGGAGCGGCTGCCGTTTGAGCTGCTGACGGCGATATGCGCGCGGCTGGCGCACTGCCCGTGCACGGCGCCGGACACGCGCGTGTTTTCTGCAGGCTGCACTGGCAACCACGCGCCGGGCGCCTTCAACCGGGGCGAGCTGTCGGCGCTGCGGCAGACCAGCCACGCGTGGCGGGCGGCGGCGCTGCGCGAGGGCCTGTCGCAGATCGTCGCCAGCAACCGCTGGATGCGCAGCGGCGGGCACGACCGGCTGCAAGCGATCAGCCGTGGCTACGCGGCGTGCGTGCGGCGGCTGGTGTTCCGGTCGTCGGACTTTTACCCGAACGGACCGCGGCGGTCGGCTGACGGCGCCGTGGCCAGCGAGCTCGAGGCGGTGCTGGCTATGCAGTGGCCATGCCTCGAGGCCGTGGTCATCGAGTGGTTCAGCGGCAGCGCGGCCGACCACGCGCGGATTTTAGCGGCCGAGAAGCGCTGGACGCCGCGGGTTCGCGAACTATACGTGCACGACAAGCTCGTGTCGCTGCCGGAAATGGCACCGCTGCTCTGGGGAGCCGCTGGGCCCCAGCCCGGCGAGCGCTGTGCGGCAATCCGGCGGCTAGCCATCAAGCCGTACGGCTACAACCAGCGCTGGAGCGCGCTGCTGCCGGCCGAGCGCGGCGCCGCCGATATGCTGCGCCGGATGCCCGGCCAGCTGACGGCGCTGGCCATCGGTGGCGCCGACTTTACGCCCGAGTTACTGGCGGCGCTGCAGACCAGCCAGCCTGCGCTCAAGTTTCTGTCCGTCGAACACGCATGGATCGACGTGCTGGCAGCAGCAAACGTGTGTCTGCCGTCGGTCACGCGACTGCACCTCGAGAACGTGATATTTGCGCGCTCGGACGCCCTGCTGCCGCTGACCCCGCGCATGTTTCCGGCGCTGCGCTCGCTGACGCTGCGCCACACATGGAAGCAGGCCGCGCAGGACGGACGCGGCGACAGCGCCCGCGGGGCCGTGTCCCTGCAGGACGAAGGGTGGCTGAGCCAGTTCTGGGCCCACCAGTGGCCGCAGCTGCGGTCCCTGGCGCTGCCGGCGATTGCAGATATCGACGCTGTGTATTTGGCGCGCGCGTGCCCGGCGCTGGAGCGGCTCTCCACGAACAGTCTGGACTACGCTGGGCCGAAGCTGTCGGCGGCCGGGCTGGTCGATGTGCTGCGCCTGCAGCGCCTGCGCCATCTGTCAATCGAGCAGCGGCGCTCCAACGGATCGCCGGGCTACCACATCTTGGATGCCGCGCTGTGCCGGCTGATCGGCTCCGACGATGAGGACACGCGGTTTGGCGACCGCCTGATGCATCGCGCCTCGACCACTTCCACAATCGTCGAAGATTCACCCGAGCTTGCCCCGCGTTCGCCGTCGGGGTCTGACACCGAGGTGGACTCGGATGTCGACGACTTTGCTGCGCTGCTGGGCACCACGCGCCTGCGCTTCCGCGTCCCGACACCGACCATCTCTACGTCGCTCAACTCGCTGTGCATGCCGCGCGCGTCGTTTACGGTGGCCACTCTGGACGCGCTGCTCAAGCAGCTGCCCAACCTGGTCAAGCTGTCGGTGTCGATGCGCAGCGACGCGTTTGCGACGTTCAGCAAGGGCCCGCAACGGCCGTGGACGCATTGCGCACTCAAGCGCATCGCACTCACTGCGGACGAGGATATCCTCACCGACCCGCATTGGTTGTCGGCGTGGCTGGTGCAGCGGTTCCCGATGCTCGAGGAATGCAGCACGAACCATGCACGCTCGCACAAGCAGATCGTCACCGAGCTGCGCGCTGCGGCTCCGGCTATCGCCTTTACGCGCCTCAACTCGCGCGCCCTGCAGATGTGCTCGTAGAAATTTCCATGCTAAAAACCGAACCTCACATGTGTACATTGTCTAATTTAACACCTAATCAAACGGCTTCGCGCTCGGATCCAGCTTTGGGGTTGGGTTCTGATCCTGACTCGGACTCGGACTTGTGAGCGGCAAGCACCAGCTGCCGCAGCAGCTTGGCCCGCACATGCGCCAGGTTCGGCTGCAGGATGTGCACGCCTAGCAGCGTCACCACCACCAGCTCATTGGCACCATCGCAGTTGATGTCCGTGCTAAAGATGCCGTACGCCGGCGCCGGGAACCGCCGCTTCCACACAAGAACATAGCCGCGCTCGACCGCCTTGTATATCAGCACTGCCCCCGACACCGTGCCGACAATAATCTCCTTGGTGCCGTCGAAATCCAGATCATCAAAGTGTACCGACGTGATCAGGCCCTCTTTGGAGCTGCCGGGCAGCGAGAACACGCCGCCTCGTCCCCTCAGACGCCCGGCAATGTGTGCTGCGTTGGACGGCACACGCCCGGCTGCGCCGCCAACCAGCATCGGGACCGGATCCAGCCCGGCAATCGGCACATCGTGGTATATCACCGCGTCTTCGCCGACAAACCCAATTAGAACGTGCACACGCGGCGGCTGGTCGCTGGCGCTGCTGCTGCTGCTACTACTACTGATCGCTGGCCCTGGAAACTCGCCCATTGTGCCTAGCGGCCACTCTGCGTCGTATACGTCGCCCGCCATCAGCCGCGCCGCGCTGCCGCGCGCACCCAGCCGATGTGTAATTATGTAGTCAAACGCAGTGCGGTCAATGCGGTTCGACTCGGGCGTGAATATCGTAATCAGCACGGGCGCTGCATCGTAAATCTCCTCGTCGGCCACCAGCAGCTTGCGTAGTCGCAAGGGGTCGCCGCTGCCCACGCACGCAGCCTCTGCAGCCTCGCTAGCCGTCAGTGCGCGGCTGGCCTGTAGCGCCACCGCAAACTCCTGGTGCGCTGTGACCTGCACATGGTACGGCCCGATCACCCGCGCGTCGAATGCCGTGAACGTCAACGCCACGTCGGTCTTTGGACACAGCAGCGGCTCGATCTCCACAATCTGCCCGCGTCCCAGCGCGTACCTGTGCACGCGGTTGTCGTTGCCGGACACAAGCAGCACCGGCGGCATCCCGTCCGTCACGTCTTGCGATATCCGGAACGGCAGGTAATCCAAGTCTAGGCTTAGCATGCCCTCGGACACCGTCAGGCTAAACAGCCGCTCCTCCAGATACGCGTAGCTGTTGACCGGGAGATCGCGAATCAGGTTTGTCTGCGGCTGCTGCAAATTGGCCTCGCCGTCGCCGGCTTCGGCTAACGATTGCTGCGCTGGCGGCTGGGTCTCCGACGTGCATCTGCGCGGGGCAACCAACGGATCGGCTGTCGGTGGCCCCGCTGGCTGGGAGCTGGCCCGCGGTACTGATATGCTCTTCTGCGGCTCGGCCAGGCTATCGGACCTGGGCAGTTCGGCGTCGCTGTCCGACTTCTTCTCGGCACGCAGCGCATGCTTCTCAATGAAATCACTCGAGAGCGGCGGCAAGGACTCGGCGCCCAATGCGTACAGACGGTACGACCCAGACTCGTCTACCACGCCGTTGTTTGTTTCGCCGGCCCGCTTAACGTAGGTGGTCAGCGCAATGACCATAACCGGCAGTTGGTGCTGGTCGATGGTTTCGGGGTCATCTTCGTGACCGTCAGGTTCTGCGCGCAGGGGTTCAGGCTCGGCAATATGGACTTCAAACGCCTTGACGCCCACACACGCCTCGTTCTGCAGGCACAGGTCAATGTCGAGCACGTTCCAGTATCCAAAGCCGGCCACAAAGAACAGAAGCCTCGACTGGGTAGCCACAACAACATGGGTGCGTGCAATGGCCCGCTGGGTCGCCAGCCACTGCGCAACTCGCCGCCGCTCGTCTTTGATCTCACGAACCGTCGCCCGCGCGTGCTCCAGCGCGATCCTGGCAAATGCCGCCTGGTCTTGGGCCTCTTGCCATGGCGGCAGCACGCCGCGCCGGTATCCGACGCCGGGCGGCGGGTGAGGGTATATCAAATGCATCGCGTGTGGGCGCGGTAGACGCACTGGCAGGTGCGAGCGCAGCAGGCAGGTACCGTGGATGTTGCTGCGCGTGCCCAGCTGGAAGCGATGATAGTGCACCTCCCGGAATCGCCTCACCGAGGCTGCCGGCCTGGCGTCGTCCTTTGCCTGCGTCGGGCCCATCGATCGACCGCAAATTGGGGAATGCAAAATCGCGCGTGTATTAAAATTACAAAGAGGAGAAGGGGAAAGAGTGTTAACCGGCTTTTTCTTCTTTTCGCCAGCGCATTTGAATAATTTTTATTTTCCTTATCCCTATTTTTCCTGAACCGCGACGCTGCACCAATTTGCAACTAGTGGGGTGCATTCGGCGAGCACGACCCATACACACAATGGAGAAATACCAGGCAAGTTGTTCTGCGGCGAAACCCTTGGTTGTCGGTCGGTATCAGGTAGCTCGGCTAATCCGCCTCCCCAGGGCGATATGTGTGTAGAAAATTGAAAAGCTGGGCGAGGGCACGTACGGGATTGTGTACAAGGCACAGAACCGCGAGACCAACGAGGTGGTTGCACTCAAGCGGATCCGGCTGGACAACGAAGAGGAGGGCGTACCGTGCACGGCGATCCGCGAGATCTCGCTGCTAAAAGAGCTCAAGCACCCGAACATTGTGGGCCTGTTCGACGTGCTGCACACGGAGAAGAAGCTGACGCTGGTGTTTGAGTTCATGGACTCGGATCTGAAGAAGTTTGTGGATGCGTGTGGCGGCGATCTGGACGCGCTGACGGTCAAGCACCTGCTGTACCAGCTGCTGTGCGGGATCGCGTATTGCCACCGCAACCGGGTGCTGCATCGCGATCTGAAGCCGCAGAACCTGCTGATCAACAAGCGCGGCGACCTGAAGCTAGGCGACTTTGGGCTGGCGCGGGCGTTCGGGATTCCGGTGCGGTCGTACTCGCACGAGGTGGTGACGCTGTGGTACCGCGCGCCCGACGTGCTGATGGGCTCGCGGCAGTACGACACGTCAATTGACCTGTGGTCGGTTGGATGCATCTTCGCCGAGATGGCCACGGGGCGGCCGTTCTTTGCTGGCACGTCGATTGACGACCAGGTGCTGCATGTGTTCAAAATCATGGGCACGCCGGTGGACCCGCTGGCGGCGCCGGTGCCGGAATCGGCGGACCCAGAGTACGCGCGGCGACTGTGGCCCGGGTGCTCGCAGCTGCCCGAGTGGAAGCGCAGCTTTCCGGTGTATCCGAGCACGCCGCTGGAGCCGCTGCTGCCCAAGCTCAGCGCCAAGGGCATCGACCTGCTGAAGCGGCTGCTGGAGTACGCGCCCGAGAAGCGTATTTCGGCTGAGCAGGCCCTGCTGCACCCGTACTTTGACGAGCTGCGAGCGATGAGCGCGGCCAGCAATGGCGGCTGAATAAGCGGATGCACACACCCCGCTTTAAGACCAAGCGGCCATTGTTCAACAATAAACAAGCGCCTGTTTAAATGTCGCAAGCCCATTGCGTTCGGCCCAATCGCAGGAGACAGCCGGCTCTAAACACACGGCAGGACAATACTGGTTCGCTTGCCGCGGACCGGCCAGAATGGGGGGTTCCCTGCGCTGACTTCCGGCGATAGCGGAGGACGCCATTGTCTGCAACCGGCCGGCCTTGGCACGGAAAGGGGAGGAGCGCTGTTGTCGTATCCAGACTGGGGCATCCTCCCCATTCGCCGACGCTCGCAGCGCCACCCCAGCGGAGCACTCCCTCGACGTTGCGCAGCTTTCCGGTATTGTGCACGTAGTGTCTGCAAGCAAGCGCATGTCCCTGCTGGTCGCATGCGCGGGTTTCCAAAATAGATTCCGGTATATAGTCTCTCCGTCGCGGCGCCCCCTCCACGCCGCCCTCACACGAAAACTTACTCCTTCTCGCTTCCACCGCACAACCTCGGCACCTGCTCAACACACATGCTATTTGCAAAGGGACGGCTGCACATCATCCTCGACGCGCCGGACGTCGTGGTCTACGGCTCGCCGCGCGAGGCACGGAGCGCGATCATCAGCGGACGCATCATCTATGCGACACGGGCGCCGCGAGCGGTGGCGTCGCTGGTGGTGCGCTTCCGGCCCAAGCAGGAGGAGCTGTTCAACCCGGCAATGTCGGTAGCAAACCAGGAGGAAATCAGCAGTATCGTGGTCAAAGACGGGCACGTCAGCGCCAGCGCCGCCGCGCTGCCATTTGACGAGCTGGCCGGGCAGCAGGAGTGGCGGTTCAGCATTAGCATCCCGGGCAGCGTCGGCGAGACCGTGTTCACGCCGTCGGCGTTTGTGGCCTACGAGCTGGCGGCCGAGCTGCGCACGTCGCTGGCGTGGAGTCCGTTTGCGCGCGTGTGCGGCACGGTGCCGGTGGCGGTCAAGCGCGTGCCGGCCGAAGAGTCGCTGTGGGCGGCGCTGGCGGCCGAGCCGCTGGACGTGGCGGCCGACTGGCGCGGGCAGCTCGAGCTGTCGGCGCGCGCGGCATCGCGAATCGTGCACGACGCGCAGGCGTACCACGTCACGGGCGTGATCCGGCCGCTGGCCAAGGGCGTGCGGCTGCTGCGCGCGGCATTCGAGCTGCGCGAGGCCGTCGACGGGCCGTTCGACTGCCACGACGGGCCACGCACACACGTGACGCGGTGCTCGCACGAGCTGTGCGTGTCGGCGCTGGGCACGTGCCAGGGCATGCAGATGCGCACCGCGTTTGCGCCGACAATGGGGCCGGGGCCGGGCGTGGCTGTGGACCAGGAGATCCAGGTCGCCGGCACGCTCAGCGTCCCCAGCGCCTACAGCCACGTGCAGTACGACGTGTCGGCCGGCCCCATCCGCGTGTCGCACGAGCTGGTGTTTGTTGCGCAGGTGGTCGAGGAGACCGGCGAGGTGCACTCGGTGCGTCTGTCGACCGGCGTGTACATGCTGCCCAGCGTAGCACCGCTTGCCGTCGACCTCCCGCGCTACGAGCATGTCGCCAAGGACGTGCTGCTGGTTGGCTCCGATGTGGGCGCAGCTCTGTGGACCTGCCGCGACGGCACCCCGCCGCCTGCGTACTCGCCCGAGAGCTGCGCCGTGGTTGCCGTGCCCGGCTGCAGTGTATAGCGAGGGGGGCTGTTGGCGTTTCTCTTTTTCCCCCTTCTTTTGGTCTCGCTCAGGCGGGCAGGAGGGGGGTGTGTGTATCCAATTGTTAAATAAAAGCTGTACTTGTTGACTACTCGCGCGCAGTGGACTCCTTGAGCTTGACCAGGCCGTAGAGCGCAGCATTGACGGGCGTTGGCACGCCGTGCTGCTGGCCCAGGCGCACCAGGTACCCGTTGATCCACTCGACCTCGGTCGGACGGCCGCCAGCTACGTCCTGCAGCATGGACGAGCGGTTCTGGGCGGTGACGTCGATGATATGTGCGACATACTCTTCGATAGCCTGCGCCGAGAGTTCGGCGTGCAGGTGCGGATGGGCGCGCGCGTAGATCGCGGCAATCTCGGCGCAGGCCAGGGCCACGAAGCCCTGTATGCCAGCATGGCCGTCGGTGTGCTTGAGCAGGCGCATCGAGCGGTTGTGGCAGCCGGCCAGCGCTGTGGCCGGATTGATGATTGCGTTGGCCGCCAGCTTCAGCAGCAGCAGCGGCTGCAGATCCGACCAGTTCACCACGGCCACGTCCAGCGGCAGCGCGCCCAGGGCAGTCAACAGCTCCAGAGCCGAGTCTGGCGGGGCGGAGCCAGCCACAGCTGGGCGCAGCGCCAGGCGGCAGGTGCCCATGGCCGTGTGGTGCGTGGAAAACTCGTCGCTGGCGCGGCGCAGGCAGCCGTGGGCATTGGTGCCGACGATAAACGCGGGCGCGGCGGCATGTGCGTACAGCTCGCGCTGGATCGCCTCGAACGCGCCCATGCCGTTCTGCAGCATCACCACCGTAGACTGCGCGTCGAGCCGGCTGCGCACGTCGGCAAATGCACGCAGCGTGTCCTGGGCCTTGGTTGCCAGTATCAGCTTGCCAATGGCGGCATGGGTGCCGGCCGGCGTTTCGGCCTGGATGTCATCGACAGCGCACGGCGCAATGGGCTCGCCGGGCGCCAGCAGCCGCGACCGCGCCGGGTTGGCGCGCATCCAGTCGTTAACTACGCTGATGCGGCAGCCCTGACGCTCAAAGCGGTCGACGGCCGCCTGTGTTCGCAGCAGAAGCGTGATCGGATGGCCCGCTTGTCGCAGATGCGCGGCAAACAGCAGCCCAACGGCGCCGGCGCCTAAAATGTGGATACGCGATAGTCCGCTGCCCGACATCGCCGATAGGTTTCTATAACGCACTTCTTGGAAGCGATGCTTGGCGGATTGCCGCGCTGCCCGGCTGACAATGGCACTATTGCGAGTGCGAAGGTTATGGTGCATGTTCGGCTGCTTACTGCGCAGAGGAGCCGGACAGCAACGCCATCGCCGGGCGGCGGCGCGGGTAGCATTTGTTGGCGTGTTCATCGATGCAGAGTGGTGGTGAGAGCGCCGGGCATGGAGACGAAGAGGTGCAGCGACAGCCGCAACATGGACATCGCAGGTCACGGCCCCGCCGCTGACGTCACCGCAGATCCAGTGCCTGATTGTCGGCTATTGGTGCCGTCAGCATGTATATGGATCATGGGTCGGCGCTGTCTGAGCCGCGCCTCGGCCGGCGACTCCACCTCCGGGCGTGCGATGGAGCGCGAAAGGACACAAATAGGCAGCAGACACGTGCCAGAGCCGAGCGAATTCCGCGGTTGCAGCTCGCAAAGCGGCTCAGGTGATCCTCCCCCCTTTCCCGCCGCCCCCTGAAAAAGCTTGCCTGGGAAAGTTTTTCTGGCAGCAGGCGGCTGCTTCGAGGGTTTCAGGCGGCGCGATTCCTTCTCTTTCTCTTACTCCACACTTATATTCAACGCTACAGGAGCCATTGCATGCCCGAGATACCGTCCGAAGCATACACAGACGAGCCGTGGGGCGAGCGCACGCTCGACAACTACATCATCCGCGCCAAGGAGCCGTTCAATGCCGAGGCGCGGACCGAGGGCCTGGTGGACAGCTTTGTGACGCCGACCGAGAAGCACTTCCGGCGCAACCACGGGCCGATCCCGAACCTGGACGGGCGCACGTGGACGGTGGCGGTGTCGCTGGCGGGCGCGGCGGCGCAGACGCTGGGGCTGGCGGACCTGGCGCGGCTGCCGCAGTTCGAGGTGGTGGCGGTGCTGGAGTGCGCGGGCAACCGGCGCGACGGGCTCAAGGCAATCAAGCCGGTCAGCGGCGTGACGTGGGGCGCGGGCACGGCGTCGAACGCGCGGTGGGGCGGGTGCCGGCTGCGCGACGTGCTGGCGGCGGCCGGCGTGCCGACGGATCTGGGCGACGCGTTCTACGCGACGGCGCGGCATGTGGAGTTTGTGGCGCACGGGCAGGCGACGGAGGACGCGCACTACGCGTCGTCGATTCCGCTGGCGTGGGCGATGAATCCGCTGAACATGGTGCTGGTGGCGACGCGCATGAACGGGCAGGCGCTGGCGCGCGACCACGGGTTTCCGGCGCGCATCGTGGCGCCGGGCATCATCGGCGCGCGCTGGGTCAAGTGGCTGCGCGACATCCGCGTGCAGGACGGCGAGTCGCAGAGCTTCTACCAGCAGCGCGACTACAAGATCCTGCCGCCGGCGGCCGGCGCAGCCAATTGCAGCGAGTTCTGGCCGCGGTTTCCGGCGCTGCTGGAGCTGTCGGTGCAGAGCGCCATCTGCCGGCCGGCGCCGGGCGAGTGCTTGCGCGTGGGACGCGCGTACGTGGTGCGCGGGTACGCGCTGTCGGGCGGCGGGCGCGCCGTGGACCGCGTCGAGGTGTCGCTGGACGGCGGGCGCACGTGGGCGCTGGCCGACATTGCCGCGCAGCCGGCCGGCGATTGGACGGCGCCGCGCTGGGCGTGGGTGCTGTGGGCCTTCCGCATTGCGCGCGTGCCGCCGCGCTGCTCGATTGCCAGCCGCGCGTGGGACGCCGGCGGCAACACGCAGCCCGACGCCGCCGTGTGGAACTACCGCGGCGTCATGAACAACGCCGTGTTCCGCGTCGAGCCGCCCACCGACGCCGGCCCCGCGCTGTAATCCGCGGCTGATGACCCAGCTAGGGGCATTCACTGAATGCCTGTGATGACTCAGCTCCAGCGAGCGGCCACCCTATAAAAACGCCCCCGCCCCCGCCGATCCGCTTGCTTGACTTTTTTTTTGATCATTAGTCTTTTATCTCCCTTTCTGAATTCACAGCTCAAAATTCCCACAATGACCGACCGTGTGCTCAACGCTGGCGTGCTTGGCGCGACCGGCACCGTCGGCCAGCGCTTCATCGTGCTGCTGGCGCAGAACCCCATGTTCCGCATCCACGCGCTGGGCGCGTCCGAGCGGTCGGCGGGCAAGGCGTACCGCCTGGCGGCAAAGTGGAAGATGAGCGAGCAGATGCCCGCCGGCATCGCCGACACGCTGGTGCGCGGCTGCGACCCGGCGCAGTTTGCCGGGTGCGACGTGGTGTTCTCGGGGCTGGATGCCGGCGTGGCCGGCGACATTGAGCGCGCGTTTGTCGACGCCGACTTTGCGGTGTTTTCGAACGCAAAGAACTACCGCATGCACCCCGACGTGCCGCTGTGCGTGCCGGTGGTCAACACCGACCACTACGCGGTGGTGCCGGCGCAGCGCGCGGCGCGCGGGCTGCGGCGCGGGTTCATTGTGACCAACTCGAACTGCTCGACGTCGGGGCTGGTGGTGCCGCTCAAGGCGCTGCAGGACCGCTTCGGGCCGCTGAGCCGCGTGATGGTGACGACCATGCAGGCGGTGTCGGGCGCCGGGTACCCGGGCGTGGCGTCGCTGGACATCCTCGACAACATTGTGCCGCTGATCCCCGGCGAGGAGCCCAAGATGGAGGCCGAGGTGCTGAAGATCCTGGGCGGCGTGGCGCCCGACGCCGCCGCCTGCGCGCCGCTGGAGAGCCTGCGCGTGTCGGCCACGTGCAACCGCGTGCCGGTCGTCGACGGCCACACCGAGTGCGTCAACGTCGAGTTTGCCGGCGCGGCGCCGTCGGTCGAGGACGTCAAGCAGTGCCTGCGCGAGTACACGTGCGAGGCGCAGGCGCTGGGCTGCTTCTCGGCGCCGGCGCAGGTGATCCGCGTTGCCGACGACGAAGACCGCCCGCAGCCGCGCCTGGACCGCAACGCCGGCGCCGGCATGTCGGTCACCGTCGGGCGCATCCGCGAGTGCCCGGTGTTCCACGTGCGCTTCACGCTGCTGGTGCACAACACCGTGCTGGGCGCGGCCGGCGCCAGCATCCTCAACGCCGAGTACGCGGCGAAGAAGGGCTATCTGTAACGTCCTCTATTTGAATGGTCTCTATTTTAATAGCCACAGCTAGTACACGGGAAAGTCCGCGTCCACCTCCGCCTGCCACCCGTTGAGCCCGCGCGCCACGTCAAAGCACGCGGCGTAGCCAAGCTCGCCGCGGATGCGCTGCACGGCCAGCTGCGACAGGTTGCCGCGGCGGCACACGGCGTAGACCGGCGCGCCGTCCAGCGCGGCCAGCGCGCGCTGCAGCTCGTCGCGGCGCGCGTCGAACTGCGCGAGCGGGATGTTGCGCGCGCCGGGCAGGCTGCAGATGGCAAACTGGGTCTCGTCGCGCACGTCCAGCAGCAGGCACGGGCGGCCGGCGCGCAGCACGGCGGCTAGGTCGGCGCAGGACACGCGCAGCGCAGGGTCCAGCACGTGCAGATCGGGGGCGGCGTCGCTGGGCCCGGCGCCGCAGAAGGCCGGGTAGTCGGCAAGGCGCGTGACGGTGGGCGCGTCGCCGCACACGGCGCAGGCGGGCACGCGCGCGCGCAGGCGCACGGAGCGGAAGGGCTGCTGGGCGGCGTACGAGAACAGCAGCAGGGTGGGCTGCTCGGCGCGCTTGCGGCCGGTCAGCACCTTGACGGCCTCCATGGCCTGCAGGCAGCCAATGACGCCCGGAACCACGCCCAGCACGCCGGCGTCGCCGCACGTGGCCACGGAGTCGGGCGGCGGCGGCACCGGGAACAGGCAGCGGTAGCACGGGCCGCCGTTGTAGTTGTACACGGTCAGCTGGCCCTCCAGGCGCACGGCGCTGCCCGACACGAGCGGGATGCCCAGCAGCACGCACGCGTCGTTGACCAGGTAGCGCGTGGCCGCGTTGTCGGACGCGTCAACCACGACGTCGTAGCCACGCAGCACGTCCAGCGCGTTGGCGCTGTCCAGCAGCACGTCGTACGTGCGCACGCGCGTGGCGGGGCTCAGCCGCGACAGCGCCGCGCGCGCCGATGCCACCTTGGGCGCGCCGCACGCAGCGGCCGTATGCATAATCTGGCGGTGCAGGTTGCTGGCGTCGACGGCGTCGTGGTCGACCAGGCCCAGCGTGCCCACGCCCATGGCCGCCAGGTACAGTGCGCACGGCGAGCCCAGCCCGCCCGCGCCCACGATCAGCACGCGGCTGTTGCGCAGCCGCAGCTGGCCGCCCACGCCGACCTCGGCCAGCAGCAGCTGGCGGCCGTACCGCCGGATCTCGTCGCGCGTCAGCTCGGGCGTAGCAGCCTCCTTCGGA
>JANBPA010000004.1:86622-128377 GCA_027575275.1 Coemansia sp. RSA 2711
TTACATCAGGTAGCGGCTGTACTCCTGTAGCAGCACGCCCATCGCCAGCAGACTGCTGCCGTTCATATGGTCGCTCAGCTCAGAGTTTGGATCGCCCGCCTCATCTCGCGCAATCGAGTCGCCGATGCACGTTAGTAGTTCGGACGACGGTAGCGGGAGCGGCTCTGTGTGTTCAAACGCTTCCTTCGGAAACGCCTGTAGCGCTTGTTTTAGCAGTCCCATCCGTGCCGTTTTCATAACCTCTGGGCTCAGCGCGGCCCGCGATGAGGGTTTGACAAAATCGTCCAGGCTCTCGGGCGCACGCACCTCGCCAGCGGCTTCCGACAAGAACTCGCAGCTGCTCTGCAGTCGCGTCCAGTGCCCGGTCCTGCCAGGTGCCCCGGATTGCGACGTGCCGCCGATTAGGTTCAGCTGTGGCAGCCGCCCTATCAGCCGGCCGCTTCCACCCGCTGCCACATACATGCAGCTGGTATTCGCTTGCTCGCACTTGGCGCAGCTGGGCACTGTGTTGTCGCATTTCGATCCGGTCAGCCGGCACCGCACGCACCGGCGCGAGCTGGCCGCCTTCACTCTTTTGCGGCCGAGTGTCTGCTTTGGCATTGCTGGTGTCAAACAACGAAACAAGAAACAGACAATAGTCGATAGTCGTGCAAGGTCCCCCAAGACTGACTTGCTGGACGAACCCCGTCAATCAAAGCGCCGCATTGCCAATTGTGGGAGCCGGGAGGACGCCACCTCCACCGACGTCATATACAGACAGTGTCCAGATAAAATTTTTTTCCAGTCTTTTGGAGACTGACACGTTGGAAGAAAGGACCTAGTTAATCTTGAGGAGCTCGACGTCAAAGATCAGCGTCGCGTTGGCCGGGATCAGACCGGGCACGCCGTGCGCGCCGTAGCCGTAGTCCGACGTGATGGTGAGCTTGGCCCGCTCGCCCAGGCTCATCTGCGGCACTCCCTCGTCCCAACCCTTGATGAGCTGCCCGACGCCGATTTTGCACACAAACGGCCTGTCGCGCTTGCGCGACGAGTCGAACACCTCGCCGTTCTCCAGCGTGCCGATGTAGTGCATCGTGATCGTGTCGCCCTTCTTGGGGAAGTCCTGCTTGTTGCCCTCGGCGATGACCTCGCGCTTAACGCCCATGATTTTCCAATGTTGTCGGGAGGTGGTTTTCTTTTAAGCGGTAAAGAAGAAAAAATTACGTAGAGAAGAAAAAAAAAGCGAGACGATTTCAAAACCAGCGAGCCCGATTACATACGCGGCTCGGGCAGCTCGCAAAGGCAGCTTGACTCGACTCTGCCGATTCGGGTTTCTGTCCTTCCCTTTTCCTGCTTTGCTTCAACCTTCAACCCTTCCTTCTATCGACCGGCCCTTGACAAGCAATGCTCTTTGGGGGCTCGGGAAAGGCGCGTCGGCAACACACAGCATTCTAAATCCGAGCAAATGAAGCCCACCGATGGCCCGCGCCAGCACCAGTCAATGCATTCGTCCACGTACACTGCCGCCGGCGGGCTGACCGCGCCGCAGACGCTGCTATCGCCGACCGAGCTCACGTCCATGTACACGCGCCAGTTTGCCAACTCTAAGACGGCAGCGCCCAGCATATACCACGCGGCCATCATGGCGTCGACCGACACTGCTGGCCAGACAAACACGCACGGGCTAACCGTGCTGCAGAGCGCACGCTCGCGCGGCCCAGTTGATCCGCACGTGTACCGCGACTGGCTCATATTTGAGGAGCGCCTGAAGCAGAGCTTCCGCCGGCTGCAGCGCAAGAAGCGGAGCTACCTGGTCCAGATCCTTGCATTCGGCATTCTTGTACTTTATTTCGCGTGGTTTGGCGTCTTTGGCACGCCGTCCTACCGTTTCACGTGCAAGCTTTTGAGCGCCGGTTCCGCCTACTGCACATACCTCATTGTGACCAACCGCCGGTTTCTGCAGTCGGTAAAGTACCCGGCGCAGTGCAACCGCGCGCTGCACCAGTTTCGCCTGCGCTTTGAAACGACGGCGCTGCAGGTGCACTGTCCACCCATGGCTACTGCCGGCGCTACTGCTTCCGCACGGCTGCCCCCGAATGCCACCAGCACCGCCACTGCCACCGCTGCTGCTGCTGCTGCTACCACCCCGACCCGAGGCGACATGGCCAAAGAGCCAGAGGCCCTAGTCGAATCGCAACTGTCATTCTTTCCGACGGTGCCGCGGCAGCTGCGCGACGGCTACATTGAGTTCAAGGCCACCTACTATCGCAAGCGCGACGCGGCCAAGAAGCGTATGCAGGACCGTCTGCGGCGGACCAAGAAGCGTCGCGACTCGGTTGGCTCGTCAAGCTTCCGCACCAGCGAGCGCCGGCCGCGCCAACGCCGCTCGCCACGCGGTGCCGACAGCGACCACAATGACGACACGCACGGCAGCAGCCCGCTGTCCCTTGGCGCCCGCAGCGGCAGAATCGGCGTGTCTGCGCTGCTGGGCGGCGCCGATAGCGCAACCGACGACAGCTCCACCACCGCCTCATCGCTGCTGTCGCACAAGCTGACCAACCGCCGGGCCACCGAGCGCATTCGGTCGAGCTTGATCCACGCGCTGCCCACCCAGGACTCGAGCTCGGAAAGCGAGGCCCAGAGCGCCATCACACCGCCAAGCCCGTAACCGGCAAAGATAACCTTTTATTCGTTCGAATGTAAAACACGCTCCTACCAGTGCATAATCTCAACGCGGTACTTCTCCAGCTTCTGGATGCGTTCCCAGTAGGTACCCGCCGGACCCGTGCCCTGCGCGCACTTGGCATTGGGCTGGCTCCCGCCCTGCCGCTCGGCCTGCGACCGTGTCGTGCCATTGGGCAGCACAACCTCGTCCAGACCCAGCGCCTGCCGCTGCTCAGCCAGGCCGTCGGCCATGCGCTTCTCCTGCTGCTTCTGCCACGCCATGTAGAACGGAATAAGCCCGATCCGCAGCATTCGGAGCTGCTCTGAGATCGCCAGGGCCTGGTCCGATGCCTCGGTGAGCTGCGCAATCAGCGCGCTAAACTCGGACGACAGTAGAATGCCCGAAAGGTGAGCGTCCAGCAGCATTGTGGCCAGCCAGACAGCCTGTCCCAGCTCAGGCGCCTCGCGCAGGCGGTCCGGGAGCGACAGTGCCGGTGCCCACTTGTGCGTAAACGCGCGGACAATCCTCGCCTCGTCTTCGGACTCTGTCGATGGCGCCTGCGGAACCTTGAACACCGTCAGTGCCGCGTCGACTGCCGGCACGCCGTCATGCGCTGGCGGAAGTTGCTGCCTGGCCAATGCAATGGTGCTGCTGATCGGATCCAAATCAGCATCAGCGTCGTCATCTTCGTCGTCGTAGTCGCCGTTGCCATTATTTAGATCCCGGGCCAGGTTGGTAGCTGCCGACTGTGCAAACGCCGCACTCGCCGCCAGCTCAACATTGGCGCCTAGCAGTGTCCATGCGCGCATCCAAGCGACCAGCAGCCGGATCACACACGCTGCATGGTTCAGAGGCAGGCCGGCAAGCGCCAGACGCAGCATATCCTCGCTGCCGGAAATCGCTGCAATTGCCGACACCGTGCGCATAACATCGGCGGCAACAAGCTCGACGGCAGCCGAATTCTCGTCCTGCATCTGTTCGCCTCCATCTGTCGCTGCCGGCAGCTCAAACAGCCGGTCCACGTGTTCTGAGTAGTGTGTGAGCTGGAACTGCAGCACCTCAACCACCTGTGCCTCTGGGAGATCCGGGCAGCGACGCAGCGCAATGTTGATCAGGTTCCACGCCGGATCTTCGGTCAGAACTTGGTGGTTGCTGCGGTCGACCCGGGCAAGCAAATGCTGCAGCAGCCCCGGTGCGGGTGCGTGCGAGTTGCACAGCCCACAGTTGACCAGCATAAATTCGATAACGCGCGGTGCGTACAACGGGAGCCGAGACGAGCGCGACACGCCCAGCGGCTCGGCAAAGCATCGCCGCATCACCGTCGTCATCAGGTGCGCGCTGATCCACGTCGCGCCATAGTTGCTGACTGGCGTATCGGGCGCCAGCCGGATCCCGATGTGATCGGTAAACAGCTGCGTGTACTGGTCGCTGTCAATCGCGTCGGACACATTGGCCAGCGCTAGCAGCACCTCGTTCTCCTCGTTCTGGGTTTCCTCGCGCCGCTTGCTGATCTCAATAAACGCCTCAACGGTGTCAACGTCGGCGTCGTTGGCTTCCGCCGTGCCATCAACAATGGCCTCCCAGCCGCTGCGAAGCACGCCCAGGCCCTGCTCCTGCTCCTCGTGCAGCAGGATATTCGACGAGTGGACCGTGTGCGCCCGCGCCGGCTGCTTCTCGGGGTCGACATAGTACCGCGCATTGTTCTGCAGACGCAGCGACGCCAGCAGCGACACTGGCGGCAGGAACGCCGACATTACAAATATCTTCACGCCCCACGCCACGCTGGCGTTTGCTGCCCCCTTTTTGCTGCCCTTCGCCCGCCGTGCCGATGCCGCACCTGCATCCAGCGACGCATGTGCATCGGCCGTGTGCGCGACTGTGACCGCTAGGGACATTTGCTCGCTGGCCGCGCCACCCTCGCCCAGACGCGGGCTGAGCGGCTGGATCTGGTATGTCAGCCTCGGCAGCGGCTGCTTCTTGGATGTGCCTTGCAGCCACGCCGGCGCAAGCGCCAGCGTCTTTTCGGCGTGCATGCATCCATACTGGAGGTCCCAGATCGTCAGCACGCTCTCGTACGGGCCCTTGCTGGCATGGGACACGGTGCTGTGGGTTCCGGCAATGGCGACGTATCTTTCGGTCAGCGCTGCCATGGTCAGCTGTGACTGCGCCAGAAGATTGGATGCAAGCACCGAGCCCTGTGTGTCGTCGTTGAGGCAGGGGACAAATCCGCGGAGCACAACCTCCTTGGTGCGCTCGACTATGATTGCGTCATCCAGCGCTGAGATGCCAGTCACCAGGCCAAAGTTTGCGTACACTCCTGCTTCGGTAAGAACGGCCAAAGTGCCAGTGTCCGCATCAAACGCGCACGCCAGAGGCTGAGTCGCCAAGTGTGTCGGGTTGATGTGCGTCGTGCCGACTTCGGTTATGCTCGCGTCGGCGCCGTCCACGGCATACAGCGAGATATAGTACGTGTACGCTGCATCGACCTCTGTGTCGGTCACGCGGGTGAGCACAAGGACTAGGCTGCTGTCGCCGTCCAGCCAGTCCGTGACCTGCCGCGAGTCAAGATACGACCGCATGCTCTGCGACACCTCGATTGGCTGGTACCACACTAGCTCTGCCTTTCCAGGCACCGGGCACGCAAGCTGGTGCCGCTTCTCCAGGTCCTGCGTCGCCAACAGCAGTGATCCGTCCGTATGCACCACCAGCAAGTGCCCGGCCGCCGTAACTCCCGGCTCGAGCGCAAAGATCGGCCCGGCGTACTTGACTTCGATCTTGTCTTCCAGCCCAACGCTGCCGATCCCGCGGTCAGTCCACCGCCACACTACTGTTCCACATTCCTTGCTTTCAATGCCGTCGCCGCTGTCCAGCACGGCGTAAACGTACGAGTCGCCTAGCGTGCCCTCGTCGGTGTACTTTGCGTGGTATTTGGCCGGACAGGCAAAGCGCACGCCCGGCGGAAAAGTCCATGACCGCAGGCACTTGCTGTCTGAGCTCGAGTAGATCTGCACCCCCTCTCCCTGGGCGGTAACCAGCACCTGATTGCTGGCGTTCGCCAGCGCGTGGTGCTTTGAGCGGTATAGCGGGTCGATGGGGCTGGCCGCCGCCGGCAGCTGGAGGTGGTTAGTTGTCGCCGCAAACTCGACCAGCTCCTCAGGATCGTCGATGTATGTTTTTTCCGCCATGCGTTGTAGCTCTCCGTCCGCGCAGCCAGCCGTAGCAAGTGTACTCTAGTGAAAGACAAAGCGATATCGAGCGCTGGAAAACACCAGCAAGGGAAAATTTGCATCCGAGAAAAAGTTTAAGCAGATCTCGCGTAATTGATCACCGGATCATCCGCTGCTCTGTTGAGATCAACCTAAACTCCCCGCCAAAACAAAGCCCACTAACAGCCGGCAATCCAGCCCGAGATGTCTCAGCCAGACTATTTCCTACTCATATTTGCCAAATATGAGGGTGGCAACAACACTCACGCTCATACTGGACGATCAGTGAACTTTTTTGATTTTTTTTTCCTTTGCCCCGCTTCTTGTTTCTCTGCAGGTTTTTTGTTAACTTTTTTTTATTATTTGTCCACACTGATGCCCACGCGGTTCCAGCTCGACGAGGACGGCGACAGTCCCCACGAGGCGGCTGCTTTTATCAAAGCGCCTGAGAGCGCATACCAGGCGATATACTCGCCCTGGCGCCTTTACTTGCGCGAGCTGGTGACGAAGGAGGTCGAGCGCGAGGTTCCCCAGCTGGCAGCGATTCAGCGTCGGTTCCGCTCGCCGGCTCTCGATCGCCTGTTTGTGTTTTCGGGTATGCTGGGCAACCACTCGTTCTTCTTGCTCGCGCTGCCGTTTCTGCACATCTTTGGCTTGGGTGTGTTTGCGCGCGGTTTGTCGTTTATTGTGCTATGGTCCATATACTTTAGCGGTATCGTAAAGGACTATATTAGCGCGCCGCGGCCAGCCAGCCCGCCAGTTGTCCAGATCACGCGCAGCCCGGCACACACGCTCGAGTACGGATTTCCGTCTTCGCACACCACCTACGCCGTCGCCACCATCGGGTATCTCTCATACTACATGCTCTACGCCTGGAGCGTATCGCCGGTGTGGGTGGGCCTGCTGTGGACCTGCGGCGCAACCATAGTCGTTGGGCGGGTGTACTGCGGGCTGCACTCATTTATAGATGTCGCCGGCGGGGTTGTTATTGGCGTTGTCGAGGCTCTGGTCTTTATTTGTTACTATGAGCGGCTGGACGCGCTGTTTCCGACGACGGCAGGACCGCTATACGTATCGGCGCTGCTTTACTTTGCGCTAAAGTCGTTTCCGCCGTCGCTCGATCCCTGTCCGTGCTGCATCGACGCATTCTGTGCAACGTCGGTCACAGTGGGCCTGGCGTTTGGCTACTGGATTTACGACCGCCTGCCTTTCCTGTGGCATAATGGCCGGAGCGACTACGTCGCCTGGGACGCATCGCTCACTTCAACCCAGAACGCTCTCCGCTGCATCATTGCACTTGTACTGGTCATTATTTGGAAGATTGCCTCCAAACCCATGCTGCTGCCGCTGGTGAAACGCATGTTTCCTGGCTGCGTTAGCACGCCATCTGTCCAAAGCGGCGATAGCCTGTCGGCTGGGGACTCGGATGCAGACTGCAAACAGGGCTGCTACGCTGCCCCATCGCCCGCGAGCATCAAGAGTGGTCGCTACGGCAGCTACAACCTAATGACCACGCACGAGAACCTTGTGCGCATTCCGATATACTGCGGGATTGCGCTGACGGTCACCGTGAGCTCGCCCATCGTGTTCTATCTCCTCGGTCTGATGCCCAGCTCATAAGCGGCAAATCCGGCCAGCATGAATCTGATTCAGCGTTGATCCGCTGGACCGGTCCTGTCGGGACAAAAAAATTTTCTTCGCTGTTTCCACGAGTCGCATCTTTCCTCCCTTCCTCTACTTTTTTGTCACAATACACGTACACGTAGTTTTTCGTAAGTATCTTGGCGTTGAAGCGGCATGTCGGCGACAGGGGTTTGCTGATGAGAATTAGAGTTGGTGATACTTGCAGACGCGAGTAAAAGACGCTTTGGACTGTTTCAGTCCAGTTGATCCTACTGAGTAACCCTGATCATACATGTCGGCACGCCTACCATGCACATGTCTCGACCAGTGCGGCTCACTAAACGTTGCGCCCGGCGGCAAAGCCGTGTAGGTCGTTCGCGGGGGCTTTTTAGCTGTAAATATTTGTTCCAATAAATTTTGTAAAAACCTCTGACGCCCATATTTCAGAGAACTGCGCGGCGGGCATTGAAACACCGCAGGCTGCCTTTCCAATTTGCATTTGTAAAGTTTGTGTTTACAAAATTAATGGCGACGCTTACCACCGATGCTGCGCGTTCCTCGGACTGGGCATTCAAGCAGCTGTTCAAGCTGGAATCCAAATGCCGTGCGCCGACGCCAGCTACCCAGGTCGAGGCAATCGGCGCGTTCCCAAAGCTGCTGGACCAATTTCCATTTCCAACACTGGTCAGCTCGGCGTTTCTGAAGCTTGGCGACCTGTTCCGAAGCAGCCCAAACTCGCTGCGCTACCACATTGCCCAGGTGTTTGAGGCCTCGCAGCAACATTTGGCGCAGATATCCCAGACGGAAGAGCTGCTAAAACGCATCCTGGTCGTACTGTACTCCAACGACTCGATTGCTCGCGTTCTGGCGTTGCGCTTGCTAGGCAACGCATCGTCAGTGTTTGCCAAGTATCCTGAGGCTCAGCACGGCATTCTCCTCCGCTACCAGTCGTCGCACCCGCTGGAGATTGTTGCCGCAGCCCAGACGACCGAGTCGATGCTGAAATACTCTCCCGGGTTCTTGGAAGTGGTTTGGAAAACGGTCCTTGCCAAAGCCAACGACGAAAAGGTACCAGACTCTGTGCGGGTGCAACTGATTCGCTCATTGCAGCACGCAGCGCCTAATCTGACGCTGAGTACGCTCCTATATTCGCATTGCCAGCGCTGGGTCCGCCAACCGGAAAACACCGCGATCGTGCTCTGTGCCGCGATGTGCACCTGGAAGGCAGTGGTCCAGCGGCACAACGAACTGCAGCTTGACGACGCCGACTACGTGTCACAGTATACAACCCACGAGCTGACGAGCATCCGTCGTGCTGCGCTAGCGCTGCTCGGTAAATGGCGCCCGCTATATCAGACGGCCAATACAGGGCGGATGGCAGAGATCAAGCGCCGGTTTACCGCCCAGCTTCATAGGCTTTTGGCCGACGTTGCCACCAGCGTTGATCTCTACGAACTGCGGCAGGCCACGGTTGTCCTAGCACGCATTGAGGCGGCAGACAAAGGCGCTGGCACCCCTGAAAGCTGGTCTGTGGTGCACGCATATGCGGCGTGGGCCCGGCGTGCCTTCTACGATTCGTCCAACTCTCCGCAATCGCCAGCAAAAACGAACCGTCAACTTCATGCCAGTAATTCGCTAGAGGTGGATCTGGCCTACCGATATCTGGTATCTAGCGCCATGCTGGCCATCAATGTTGCCACGATTCTTGATAGCGCCGATTGCAAAACTGCCGCTGCAGGCATTGTCAGGGGCGCATGGGAAATACTATCTGAGGTGGGCGGCGGCGGCAGCGGCGATGGCGTCATCCGGTACCTCAGACGCTTTTTGCGCATGTCATGGTTCTGGTGCCGAAGCATGGACGTTGAATCAGAAATTGTGCCGTCAGTATCCACCATGATCGGATCGCATTGTAGACCCATTGCCTGCAAGGCCATTGCTATTGGCTCGTGTTTGCAGTACTTTGATTACGTCGCCGCCGCATGTCGTGAGCGTATTGAAGAGTTTGCTAGCGCCCTGGACTCCAATGGCCTTGGAAGTTTCGACTCTAGTGCAGCCTGGCATGCAATATCTCTGCTGCTCACTTTTCGTCAGCGGAATCCGCAGTCGCCGGCAAGTGATATAGCGGTTAACGCTATTACCAGGTGGTCCGAGCATATTTGTAGCCTAGCCGTACAGCCAAGTGTGCATACCAGCGTATTTGCCAAGACCGGTCCACCAGCATGGATGATACAAAAGCTTATGGCGCTTTTAGCGGCAAATGGCTATTGGAACGCACTTTACAGCTTCTGTCGATCTCTCCCAACGCATGGGCTGAGTAGCAATGTGCAGGGCTGGCTCAGCGCAATTGCCAGCGTTGCCCAGGCGGAGGGTTGTGTCGATGACGCGACATCATTCCTCGGGCACATAGACCTGTCGCTCATGACGACTCGATCTCTAGACTACCAGGGGCCTCCGTGCAGATACCGACTGTTCCTCATCCAGCTCCGACGCGAATTGGTGTGTCTACACTATGAATGGAGGCAACTGCAGCTGGCCGCTATTGCTCCTGCAGCATGTTTCATGGCCAGATCCCTGATCTGTCGCACGCGATCTCTGGCTAGCCAAGCTGACCTTGTGGCGTGCACGCTGTCAGCGATTGACGCCAGTACCTTTGCCTGGCTGTCTCAAGTGCAGCTGGGCTTGCGGAGAACACTTCATGCCGTTAATTCAGTAATGCCGACCGCCGAACAGGGCCAGTTGGACGCGCAAGCTATGGCTGCTGC
This sequence comes from Coemansia sp. RSA 2711, assembly GCA_027575275.1. Lineage (NCBI taxonomy): Eukaryota > Fungi > Kickxellomycota > Kickxellomycetes > Kickxellales > Kickxellaceae > Coemansia > Coemansia sp. RSA 2711. The sequence continues at coordinate 96,858 of JANBPA010000004.1, forward strand.
CGCTCTGGCTGCGATTAACCAGCCAGCGGCCACATTCACGCCAGGGTCGGCTTTGTTTATTGAACCGTTACGACCGGTAATTTCTGTCGAGACGCGGCCCGACCTCGAAGGCAGCGATTCGCCATTCGCCGTGTTCTCGGGCGCCGAGTTCAATTTCGCCGTCGAGGGCTTTCTACAGCTTCCCCGGCATCCATTGCCAGCGACTCCTCAGCGCATTCGCATAGCAATCTGGCTGGCGCGCCAGCCTCGGCGGAGCGCAGGCCAGGACTTGCAACTGTGTGCCAAGTACTTTGACATTGCACAACAGACTGCCGGGCCCTCCACCAGCCGGCAAGCCCCAGAAAGTGCCGATAACAGCGGCTTGGAATCCTTGTTGGACAAGGCAACTGTATTTGAGGCAGATCTCGACGGCGACTACTTCACGTGCTCGTGTGCGCTGGCTGTGCCGTCATTGCGAGCCATGTTTGGCCATGCGGACGCAAACGCCATTCTGTACATCCACATCCTGTGTACGCTGGTCGACTCCTCGGACTGCAACTGGTGGACCGGATCGCACATGAGCTATCCACTGTTTATATCGACAACCGCCAAGGCATAGGCTCTGTGGTATGCTTTCAGACACGCACAGTTTATTTCTAATAAGATAATTATCATGCGAGAAGCTCGGGAAGGTGATAGAATTGCTCCAGCGACTCGGGGTTGGCCATGGTCGACGTGGTTTTTTCGTCGGCCTTGACGGTGCGTAGGGCTTCTTCGGGACTGGTTGCCTGAGCAACGCGGTACAGGTCGCTGACCAGGCGCTTGACTGCGATTTCCAGCTTCTTGCTGTTGCGAGTGTACGGAATTCCTTTTACTGGAAGCACCAGCGCCGGCACATGTCGAGGCGATAGCTGGCGGCGGATATGCGCATTGATCCGGCCAACAATATCGGCGGAGAATTCATGCCCGTCGGCCATTTCCAGGAACAGGAGGACCCGCTCGTCCGCGCCCAGCTGCTGTCCCACGACAAGCGAATCAACAACCTCGGGATACGTGTCGACAATGTTGTACAGCTCAGCGCTGCCAAAGCGCACGCCGGCCGGGTTGAGCGTGCCGTCGCTACGACCCAACATGTACACGCCTCCTGTTCTGCCGTTAATCGTCATAAAGTCGCCCTGGTACCATACGTGCGGGTAGTGGTCAAAGTAGGCAGCGCGATAGCGCTTGCCATCGTTGTCGCCCCAGAAATACACAGGCATGCATGGGAACGGTTTGACGCAAACCAAGTCGCCACTTTGATCCAGGGCCGAATCACCCGCGCTTGTCCAGCACTCGACGGCCATGCCAAGCCCGCGGGTTTGAATCTCGCCTCTATAGACAGGCAGCGCCGTATTGGCGCCACAAAACAGCGAACAAATATCGGTGCCTCCGGTGATTGAGCTCAGGCAGACGTCGCGTTTGACGTGCTGGTACACAAAATCAAAGCTGTTTGGCTTCAATGGCGACGCGGTAGAGTATATCGCCTGGAGAGTATGCAGCGAGTGGTGATCCATCGGCCGGTAGTCCATGTCCTCTAGCGACTGGATATACTTTGCAGACGTTCCAAATGCTGTCACGCCCAAACGATCAACAATGGCCCACAACACGCTCGCGTCGGGCTTGAATGGTGACCCCTCGTAAAGCACAATTGCCGTGCCCACAGACAGCGCGCCGACAAGCCAGTTCCACATCATCCAGCCGGTAGTCGTGTAGTAGAGCATCACATCTCCTGGTCCTAGGTCTTGCGTAATCTGGTGTTCCTTGCGATGCTGCAGCAGAATACCGCCGGCGCAGTGCACTAGACATTTTGGCTTTCCGGTGGTTCCTGACGAAAACAAAATTACCAAGGGATGGCCGAATGGCAGCTGCTCATATACAAGCTCGCAGTTGGCGTCGGCAGTGGCCATAAAGTCGCTCCATAGGCAGGCATTGGGCACTGGCGACAAGTCGGCAGCCTCAGCGCTAGCATCAAATGGAATCACCACTACTTTTTTGGCCGACGGCAGCTCGCTAGCCACCATCGCCAGTTTGTCGACATGCGGGTGGACTCTGCCGTTGTAGCATGTGGCGTCGGTGGAAAACAGCAGCTTTGGCTCAATTTGCGCAAAGCGGTCCAGCACAGCCGTGGTGCCAAAGTCGGTGGATGTTGAACTCCAAATGGCGCCAATGCTTGCGGCCGCCAGGAATGCCACAACTGCTTCGGCGACATTAGGAAGGTAGCCAGCAACTCGATCGCCGGCGCCGACTCCAGCGTTGCGCATGGCCGATGCACATAGGCGAACTTGCGTGTGCAACTCGGCAAACGTTGTGGTTTTCAACTCCCGGCCTTCCCCCAGAGAATACAGCGCTGCTTGTGAGCTGTTTTCTTTGCCGCTAAGCACGTTCTCAGCATAGTTCAGTGCAGCGCCTACAAACCACTGCGGAACCTCGTCCATGGTCCTACCACCTTCAAGCACCTGCGTATAGTCTGTGCTAAACTTGGTCCCGGTGTATTCCCAGCAGTCCGCCCAGAATGAGTCGATATCCGTCACTGACCATGCATACAAGTCCTGGTATGTTTCGAGCCGCAATCCTCGCTTGGCATTGACAAAGTCCTTGAACAGGTGCGTGCTGGTGGCCAACGGCGCCTTTGGGGTCCACAACGGCTGGCCAGGCGCTGTAGCTATTCCCTGAGTCATTTGAGCGGAACAGGTAGAAAACTTTCGAAATGGAAAAGAAAAAGACATTTTGCACATGATTGTGGACAGCCAGCTTCTTGCTTTCTTCTCGGAAAGCGTGGGAAAATCGGCGATTTTCCGCTGAGTCCAGAGTGCGGTTCAATCTGGCAGTTGGAGGGATCAAAACCAGTAATATTCAGAACAGCACCAGAGAGCCGTGGAATGCACGTGTTGGCTTTAAGGATAGCTAATATGAAAGAAGCTATGCGCGTTTGTGGTCAGCAAGACGTCAAATGCCGTGCGAAACCGGTGTGCCGCTGCGCTGTCGTCTTTGGCGGCTGGCTGGACTGGCCTCAGTTTACACACATTGGCACTGTTTGGCGACACGGCAGTACGGTTACTAATAAGGCTACTGGATGTGTCGCTAGTTACAGCAGCGCCTGCGCTTGCTACGAAAACCAGCAAAATTCCCGAGACTGACTTCATATCAAAATCCAATAGCGCGTAATAATGTATAGTTTTTTTTGGCAAGCTGTAGGAACAAAAATGAGTTTATGCGAATCATTGCCATGGCCAGGAACTCGACGTACAAAGGCCTAGACTCGGCAGTAATCGAGCTTGTCTTGAACTCAAATTCCGGGTTTCATAATGCATATGCGGGGAAGATTGTTTAGCTCTCGGTTTGCAATGCTTGCTCAATGTGCTCAAGTTTGGCCTTGTGTGCTATATGCGATGCAAGTTGGCTTGCATCGTCGCTGGGGAGGAGAAGTGTGGTAGAGGCGTGCTGTTGCCGATCGGCCTGATTATCATGATGATGGTGGCGCCGGTGGACTGTCGCCATAGGCACTGTATCAGCTCCCGTCGGTGTAGGGGCCAGGTCTCCCGAGGTAGGCGTTGCAGAATCCCAGCTTGCAACGTTCAGATCCGGCGTTTGACCGATCTCTGAACTGGAGGTCGCTGATTCGGATGGGAGTAGAGGATCAAGTGTGACTACTAGCGGGCGCCGCAGTGCATCCCGGTTGGTTCCCCGCAATGTAATTTCAACAACCACATCAAAATTCTCGCTGGAGTCGCTACTCAAGCTGTGATGGACAGACGACGTCAATGAGCTTGTAGACAGCGCCTGCGTTGGAATTCGATGATGAACTGTGGGTTTGCTGAGCAGCTTGGTAAGCATGCCGACATTTGGCAGCTCGATCTCCGTCTGCGGATACTCGATTGCCAGCCGTACTAGGTCGCTGCTAGCACTAGTCGCCGGCGATTGTTTAGTAACTTTCAGGGATGACGTAGCAGTTTTAATGCTATCTGTTGCAGTTGCCTTATCGAATGCACTGGCAAACATAGTCATATGAAAGCGCGCTAGCGCGCTTTGTCCATCAAGCGATCCACTGAAAACCGTAGGCTCCGAAATGCTGTTTGACAAGCCCGCCGCAAGAGCAGTAACCGACAGGATGATAGCAAGACTGTTCATAGTGTAATACCGAAAAATATCCAAGAAAACGCATAAATATCCCATCAACAATAGCAAGGGCTGCAAGTGAACTGCGTCAAGCAGATTTATAACTCATTTAAAGCCATTGCCCACAAAATTGTTCTTGGAGATTCTGCATCGGATACCGGACTTTTGGCAGTTGGTTTTACATCATAGCGTTTCGGATAAAATAATCCTTGCGATTGTGGAGCACCAACAACTGCACCAAAGTGTTGTTCACCAGCCAGCACATGTGGAGTATGGGCTATTTTGTGGAGACTCACACACGATTCCCTGAACGCGGGGATGAACCCTCTGCCAGTGCAAAAAAAAAAAAAACTACAATGCTTTTAAAGCTGCTGTCGATGAACTGATAGCCACTTGGCGGCCGAATTCGTCAAGAATGACACACCACTTTGCAAATGGTTTTCGCAAACTCCGCGTCACATCAAGCATGATGAATATTTGGAGCTGTTCGCGAATGTGTTGATGTGCAGCAGCCTAGACGCGATGGCCATGGTTTAATCATAGCTTGAGCTGAAATACAACCGAAAAGACCCGGGGGATTTCTGCCTGGGTAGCTTTTGGAGCCGAGAACCTGCCATGTCATCCGTGGGAATTAGGGAGCTCCTGGATGTAGTAGGGCGCATACTTTTTAACCACGTTTGCATGCAGAGTTGCTGACAAATCAAGCTTAGCCAATCATACTAGCGATACTGTCAGTGGCACATGCAGACAGAGATTAGGGACAGGCTTCAGCGGGTATATAAAGTAGCAGCGTTGTTTGTCCTTTGTTCGCATTGCCATCTCAACTACAGTTAATAAACATCGACTTTTTTAGGTTTCAACGCTGCATAGTTTTAAGCACCATGTCTTCCACTGTTTCGTATACACTGCGCTACTTTCCAGTTATTGGTCTTGCCGAGTCGTCTCGCCTCCTGCTGACCGCTGCCAAAGTGGAGTGGACCGAGGAGCACCCCGAGTGGCCGCAGGCAAAGTCGGAGCAGCCCCACGGCCGTTTGCCGGTCCTAGTTGAGAAGAGTGCCGACGGCAGTGCTAACTTTGTCATTACCGAATCGAGCAACATTGAGCGCTACCTTGCACGTGTCTACGGCTTTCTGCCGGCCGATCCGAAGCAGGCGGCCCTTCAGGAGCAGATCCGCGATTTAATTTCTGATGTGACGATGTTCCTTGGTGGATATATTCGAACTAGTGATGAGGAGGAAAAGAAGGCGCTGTTTGAAAAGTTTTCAGGCTTGTTGGAAACGCTGGTCAAGGTTCAGTCCCAGCTTATTAAAAACAACGGTAGCACGGGCCGGCTCTTTGGCGACAGCCTCTCGTATGCTGACATTGTGTCGTACGGCTTTTATAAGCGGTTAATGATAGGTATTATTATGTTCGACGCCAACATTCCCAGCCTAGCAAAGCCCCAGCTAACCCCAGAGATTTTCAAGCTTATTACCACGGTTGAGACTGACCCGCTGATCGAGAAGTACGCAGCAAAATCGGACAGCCTGGTCGCCGCTGTCTCTAGCTAGGCATTTTACACATCCTGAAGTTATATTAATTGCTAACATGAAGTTAAATTACCTAACATTTTTACTATTGTGCGGGTATCTAGTTTGTTGTCAAGAATACAGCGCTGGATAAACCCTACAGTGCTACGTTGTACAACATAGTTAAGGCTTATCGACAGTACCGTGTGTTTTAGGCAAAAGCCTTCTATAAGCGGACGCCATTATTGGAAACCTGGACATCTCTGTTAATTGCTGTGTGTCTGCTGCTGCGCAATAAAATGTCAATGTAGACAGCCAGCAATTTTCAAGCGCTCTTTGTTTCATTTGGCGTATCCTTATTTTCGCATATTATAGACTGAAGTAAAGAATATGCCCTCTTTCAGCGTGCTATCCATACGACGTTATTTCTCTGTGGTCAATCGTACTGAGACGTGTTGTCTACTGCTGACTGCTACCAAAGCTGAATAGGCTTAAAAGCACCTAAATTTACCGCAAGAGAAGGCCATTTGGCCGCAAAGTTGTTTATTTGCTTTATTTGAAAAAGGCGCAGATAGCAGCCCCAATTTTGCTGTTGCTGAGCCAACAAACATTGTGTACTATTTTGCGCGCGGCTATGGCCATTTGCCAGCCAACCCAAAGTAGGACATGCTATAGAAGCAGCTTTATGATGTAACGCTTGGTATTGACAATAACTTGGATCAGTATACTCAGGTTAAATATATGATATATAAGATGTCAATGTTCAATGCTGTTTACCACGTTTTGGGCTTTCTGGAGACGCTGGCTTATGCTTGCACTAAACTGAAAACCAAAATAAAAGTTGTGGTTATTTGTTTGGCAACAGTATTCTTGCGCTGGCCATTTTTTGTATAATTTTTCATCGGATTGCGGTTATTAATATTATTTCATACGGCAATTGCATTCCTAATACTGGAATACCCAAGCTCACGCCTGAAATATTAATCACTGTTCTATAGTTAATAACAATCCACTGACGAGGAAACACGCCCCCAAGAAAAAACCCCTTACCCAAGCCTGCTTCTACACCTATTTCTAAAGCTCTGTAGCAATAGTAAAATTAAATACAAACCTTATAAACACGTTTGGCAAGCATTACGCGGCCTGCAAATACACGTACTTGCTTTTGATTGCCAACAGACCTATAGCGGTAGTGTTGGCTTGATGTCCTAACAAGCTGTAGCCAAATCTTGCAACTCAAGAAATGAGCTGATATAGATTATGACCAAGCATAATATCTGTACCTCATGGCCAGTGTACCTTGTGAGAAAGCTTTTCAGTGCATGCAATACCCTGCCAATGCCAGCTGCAACCTTACTTGTTTGAAATAAAATCAAAAAAGATTTTGCCCCTCAAGTTGTGCTGCATGCACGCGCAGCTCGGCCTGCACAGTGAGCGACGCTCGTGGCTTTTCTCAGCGTTGTGAAGTGACGTACCCTTCTCGACTGTGCAGGTCCGCATTCACACGATTATCTCGAGCATTCTTTTTCTGCGGCTGCCATGTTTTGACAACTCGGCGGCAGTTTGGTGGATTATCGGCATTCAGAATGTGCTGTGCGTGTATTATATAAGCAGCATCATATTTACCAATGTCATAATGCGGCGTGGCAATACACACATCACATTGGCCAATAGGTTTAAAGCTACAGGCTGTTTGAGCAACCACCACGTTCAAGCGCCTTGTTCCAGTGGCAACACTGGTGCGCACCAGTGCAATACATGTTAATGCTGTAAGTCAGCTGCAGGATGCTTGTCGCGCTCTTTTGGCGCGTGCATATGCAATTGAGTCACCATGCAAACAAACAAGGTGTTGGCTATTGTGGCAATAGCTTTTTGCCTCGCTTATTATGCACGGCGACTATCATATGAGCCAGAGTGAGTACCTCCACAACAATACGTGATTGGGCCGCCATACTCGCCTGCTATGCACGCTGCTCGGCGCGTGCATGTCTGGGAAATTAAACAGCATTGCTTTCCAAAGTATGAATGCAAAACACTGCCCCAATACAGGTGCATTGTGTGAAAACAAATCACGCTGGTCCTGCCAAAGCATCCTGTACACACGCATGGCGTTGTTCGAAGTTTAAAAATACTCCGATTGGCGTTCGAGGCTGCATTAAGCGCAAACCCCGACTGCTCATACCGCGCCTTGCTCGTGCCATCAAGAGTAATGCCCAGAATTCGGTGTTCCAAGTCCGCGCATTCTGTTATGCGGAAAATGCTTGCTATAACACAGTCTGAGGCATTGGGTTGGCCTCGAGGCTGATGCAAGAAGGGCACTATCTGCTTCACCACTATTACCTGCTGTGAGGGAAATCTGGTTGCTCCAACTCCATGTGTACGTTGCTAAAGTAAGCATATGGTTGATTCGCATTTCTGCGTAAGCGCAATGCAAATTCATTGCACATCCAGGTTTATTTTAACATTGATTTGTGTGAGTGTCTGTTTTGCAACGGGCTTGCCTGATTGAGCAGCCCGCGGAGCCTTGCCGCTTGGTATGCCATCGCTCTTTACGTATACGCCTCATACGTAGATCGGCAAAAGCTGCGAACGCTGTTGACTGAAGCTGGGCACAGTGCCAGTAAAGAAGCTGGAGGAAAATTTTGAGTTTAAAATATTGCCGAAGTAGCATGGAATTGTGCGCTATGTTTGGTGCTCAAAGGTAGCCCTTTTTCCGTCGCATATACATGCGGCAGCCGTCGCATCTTGTGGTTACGCGCATAGGGCGCACGCATGCTTTTGCGCCTTTTGTGTAGCAAAGGCGGAGGCAGTGCCAGTCGTAAGTAGGTCATGGACTCTTGCTTCCCTCTTCCCTCGAAATGCTCTGCCCGCCATGCCAATCGCGTATGCAGCCGGTGGTGTTTTTCGCCCGACAGCACGGAATTTTTGAAGCAATGCCCTATATAAAAAGCCGGCTGCCATCGAATGGCAGCATCCGCAAACACCAAGTTTGGGCCGTCTGTTCGCTTTCCTTCTTTGACCACACCCGCTGAATCATTTGTGTTTGAATTTCCATTTTCGAACAACTCATTTGCTGCTTAGCTAGGTACGCCATGGGTTCTATTATACATATCCTGTTGGCTGCAAATGCTGCTGGTGGCTCCGCATTGCACGTTTGCCGCGGCTCTTTGGCTTTGAGTCTTGCTGGCGCATATGCAAAGCCTAAATGAACTTTCGACACCACTACACATCTTTTTTGTCGAGCAGAGCGCCCTTGCGATGTTTCCAGTTGTTTATGCACGCCTCGTTTTCCAGAGATGTGTTCTATTCCCTTATTTCATTCTCAAGCTGCCTCTACAATTCTGGTGGAATGTGTGTTTTTGTCGTCCACTGGCATACCCTTCCACTTTTTTGCGCAAGCGCATGGGTGTTTGAAATAATGTTGCTGAATTCCAAACACACCTGTTATCAGGTACTTTTCCGGGGTTGATAATGTCAATCAGCCATGACAGCCATCCGTCGCCTGTCCTGGAACATGCAGACAAACCGCATTAGCCGCGGCTGCTTGTTTCTCGGCCGGCCATTCCTCCCGCGCCAGCGCATCGCACAAGCACAGCCTTATATAGCAGTGCGCCAACCACTGTGCGTTCCTTCAGCAGCTTGCGCGAGTATTCAACTCATCAATATCTGGCGTGTTTGACGTGGTATGGCAGAGGAAAAATTTTAGACTGCAGGGCAGCGCCTTATTCTCTCAATAACCAGCACCGCCCTGCTGCCTAGCTCTCGCTATCCACACCCCAATATCGTTTTGTTAAGCTAGACCCACGCGCTATGCAGCACCCTTTGTTGCAGCCGACTCCCTTTATTTCTGCTCGCAGCGCCTCGCTGGGTGGCCAAACATAGTCTGCGGTTCTAATTATTTCCTCCAAAGTTGTATATTGTAGGCTTATTCCCGCCCCTTGTCGTCAACTGCCAAATAAGAGCGCTACCACCTCGTTATCTGAGGGCAATTCGCAGCACTGTTCCGATGGCTACAGCCGTTAAGCACATGTTGAACTGGTGTCGCCTCTGCCGAGTGTGTCTAACTTGTCCACGGGCTCCGCGAGTTGCGTTTAACAGAGAAAGCTGCCACTGCACGGAGCGGCCGATTCGCCATAACGCGAGAGAGGTGCAGAGAAACGCAACCACCGACTTTCGTTTTCGCAACCTGACCCCAGAGGAAAACACCGGGCTTGTTCATCTTCTGAGCCAGATTGGCGGAGCCGGCGCACCTCCTATTGAGCACAACCTGACGCGGGCCAACCTGTGCGGAACGTGCCAGCAGCGCTTGCGTCGGGCAGTCGATGTCTCGCGCAATCCGGGCGACAACGTCAACGAAAACACCATAGCCGACTTCCGTCGAAACAGGTCGATTCGCGCTACGATCATGGGAATGCAGAGAGTGGCGCGTTCGGAAGCACCGGCTCCAATCACGCATGTTGCGGACACACTAGCCGAGACTGCCCACAACGACTCGGGGTCTGATGAGCCAGCTGAGGACAGCATTGCGGTGACGCCGGTCTATACGGATGAGAGCCCGACAATGGTCAACATGCCGATGTTGACTTGGAACTCGGGCGCGGACAACCTGCCCTCCGACGGTGGTCGTCGCACGGCACCCATTCCATCTTCCAGCGCCACCCCAACGGCCATAAACCACGCGAGTAACAACAGGTAAGCATTGCGAGGACAGGATGAGTGCCCAACATGCACTACTTGGGAGTGGGGCGCTCTTTGTGCGAGAACCGCACTCTGATTCAAATACGCCATCTTTGCTTGCTTTATTGTGACAATGTCCACAATATTTGCACCTGCAAACCCGCACTTGCTTTCCTTATCGAGACAGCTGCCTGCAGCCGCCCATTCCCACCATTGCTTGTTTTCCATGCCTTGCCCTCCCGGAAATGATGCTCAATTTTCGGCATAACATGGCATGATGCCAGCGAGCACCAAATGGTGCAGCGCGTGTTGACAACAGCCACGATTGCTAATTAATGTTCTTTCTGCATTGGTAGCTCGGTGAACATCACCATTGTCGATGGAGTCGAGACACCGCTGCTTACTGAACGCGTGGCCGGAGGCATGTCTCTGTCAGAGCTGCTGCACGCATACTATCCCGATGCGCCGCATTATCTGCTGTTCCGCGACCAGACGGCAGACATACTTGTCCCGCCGAGCTCGCTGGTTTCACGCCTTGAACGTCGGAATGGCCTGGTGGTTATTAAAGCCTATATCCCTCACGTCGTGACCAGAGCGCAGTGGACCATCTATCCACGCCCGCATCCGGGGTTTCCTGTAATCTCAATCGCGCCGCCCCATCTAGCTCCGCAGCAACCTGAGGCGCCGTCGAGCGTGCCGTCCATGAGCCAAAGCTATTCGTTTCGGTTCGAGCCTCAACACTATCCCCCGCACTCCGGAGGGCCGGCTGTAAATGCTAATCATGCACTTCACATTAGCGATGCCCGGTCAAACAGCCCACCCAGTCACGGTCCGTCACTACCTATATCCAGGCTTGTACACAGCCCAACTAGCAACCCTCCCGATGCTCGTTTTACCAGCCAGCTTACCCAGACCACGCTGCCACGCCTCGATCTGGATTCAGCACTTCATACATCCAACAGCCGCCATAGCGCCCTTCAGCCTCCTTCGTCAAAGCGCAGCCGCCCGTTGGACGAATAAACCGGCTCAGCCCGCAAGTTTCCTATATTTCCGCTCACAAGAATATGTCTCCGAGTGCGCAAGGCACTAGTTTCAATAAAAGTAAATCCCAAATACTGGCGAGCTTAGCAAATGTGTAGATAAGAACGTGGTTTATATGGGTCCAGTTCGGGCACTTTGTGCACGAAGAAACAACATACTTTTCAACATTCTTCAAGTGGTAACACGTCTTTGCTATGCTCACTCATCGAAAGAACTGGTGCCGAGTGTGTGGCAACTGTTTGACATGTCCCCGGACCAACAAAAACATTTTCCAGCGGGGCAGCTGCCATTGCGTTGAAAAGCAAGCCAACCACGTCAGCCCCAGCCGGGTCAAGGGCGAAATGCTGTTTAGCTTCCGCTATCGCCATCTCAGCGCTGAGGATATCGACATCCTTGAGGAACTGCGCCCACGCTTTAGGTTTATCACGCCCCCTATTGAACGGAACCTAGTGCGGGCAAACATTTGCAGCACGTGCCAGCAGCGGCTGCGACGTGCGCGGATAAGCCGTCAGCAAGCACCGGCAAGACACAACCATCGTGCTAACAGTGCTGCGACAAGCTTCAGCGGCAGCTATGCAGGCACTAGCGAAGACGAAAGCGAGGTTACAATTGCCACTATTGGACAAAACCAGCGCCCGTCTGGCCCCACTCGGAATCCCATCCCATACAACACGCTGCCTTCGGCGGCACAAGCAGCCTCCTGGCTTCTAGGGGCACAGCAGTGCTCGCGGCAACCGCGGCAATTTGTGCCAACGGCACTTGGCGTGCATGTTCCTGCAAGCAAGCGCTCTACTTTTCCCAACGTTGCCAACAGCATGCCGGAGGCACGCACTGTGGTGCCAGACATACCCAACCGGCGTGCCCACAGTCCTATCAGCTCAAAAATGGCTGAGCTGCTGCGTCAAATTAGCCCCGCCCAAACTGCACGTTCGCAGGAACGCCAAGCTCTGCAGCCGGATATACTCGCACCATCTCCAAACAATGATAGTCCCAGCAATGCTGGAGACAGCCCTGAAGACGAATTGGACGAGACTCGCGTTGACCTGGATGGCCGCGAATGCCTCCAGCCGGACAAAGGCACAAAACTTCCGCCGCTCTTGCCGCTGTCAAAGCCGCAGTCGCCACTGCCCCTGCTGCCGCCGCCGCACATGCTGGCCTTGTCACAGCAGACTCGTCCCTTGCTAGCCAGTCACATGTGTTTTGAGAGTGGCGATAATCGGCGTACGATGCCGTCGGCAGATAGGTAAGTGGAGCGCAACTTTTTCCCTACAGCGTGTTCAGTGCATGGATATGTTCTGTCTCTCTATTTTCCTGTCGTTGCTGCAGAAACAAATGCCAATTTATGTTACCTTTCGCTGTATGCGGTCAGTGGACAACTTACAGCGATCGGTAGTTGTCCGGCCTCCTAACCGCCAATGGTCTGCATGTATGAGACCAAACCCAAGTCGAGCGCATTGCATGGACTATTTAATATATGCTGGCATATAATCTTCGGCCAGATGTCACTTGGGGTTGAGGAGACGCCGGCTATGCAGCCATGCGTGTCGGATTCTTCCCGACTTAACCCCGCATGCGTACTGATAGCGTTAGAGTGAGCAGACGCTATTTAAACATGTGTGAAGGCGCCAGTTGTAAGGTTACGCGTCAATGCGGAACCGCCAATGTCTCGTGCCTTACCTCTGCTGCCGTCTAGTTTGTTTATCTATATACTCACCTGCTTGCCAGTCTCACTTGAATTGCACGCTTAGAATTGTTGGCTCCCTCCTCCCATTGAGTTCCGCAGCCATGGTCTGTATTCCCGGCTAAATTTGCTTCTTTTTTTTGTTGGAAATAGCATGCAGCCAAATATCGAATTCCGCGATGCCGCTAATACGCTACTGTTTAGAGAAGCGATCAGCGGCGACTACCCGCTCGAAGATATTTTCACACAGTACTACCCGGACGCGCCGCGCTCGCTCTTGTTCTACATGTGCGGCAACATTGCGCTGCCCAAGCGGTCAACTCTAAATGAGGTGTTCAGCCAGTACGCCATCCAGCACCTCCCCGTAGTTATATGGGCAAAGATGCCAGTTGCGCTCGACCCGGACCATGAACCCCAGTGGCAGGCACCTGCCTAGCCCGGCAGTACGTTTCTAGTGCGTTCATTAGTTTTTTGTTTAAGCAAAGTGCTACCGTGCTGTTCCCTAAATTATGACGATGCTTCGCGCTGTTGGCGACGCTGCTTGACGTCCCAGTTGTATACGCGCGCAATGTTCACCTCCATAGTAGTGATCTGATCGCGCAGAAACTCTAGGTCGTCGACTGTGTCGCCCAGGCTCTTTTTGGCTACAGACAGCTTGCCGGTAAGAAGCTCCTTGGCCTCGTCAACGGTGTATTCTAGCATGACGTTTGCACCCAGCCACAGATTTACGGTTTTCGTCGGAGGAATGGTCGCGTGTGCGTAGAGCGTGTCGTTGACCTCAAACAGGGTCTTAATAGGCGCCTCTGAGCCCTGCGTCTCGCAGAGATACTCGACCAGGGCAAGCGTTTTCTCGATCTCGGGTATCTTTTGTTCCAGACTTCCGCGCTGCTGCAAGCGGCTGTTTTCCATGAACTTGTACTTGCTCACAGTCTCGGTGAGCTTGCGCAGCGTTGCCTCCGAAGTCTCAGACTTCATATAGCTGTCGATGTCGTCGACAAACGGCGCCTTGGGAATTCCGCGGGGATTGGTGGCCATGGCTGTGGAAACCGGTAAAATGACAATATGCTTGCAGAAATAAGAAACCCCAATGCCTGCCAGACACAATACAACCAGCGATGCGCAATGTATGGAACTGGCACTTTGCCGCAAGCATTTGTGGGACCGATCCACATGATTTGTGGCACAATCAGAATTGCTATAAAGACCGACTATGAGAGATGAAAGCTGCACTGGCCTTCCGCCATCACCTGCCTCCAGCGCTGTGCAAATATTTCTGACGACGAGTATTTGGGCAGCTTGACGAGATTCATGCAGGTCATGACGCTAGGCAGATAGTCGTCGGGCTGAAGCGGCGGCGTGGCCGGACGCGGCACCAGATGAAGCGGCGGATGCAGTGCCTGGAATCCGCCCAGCGGCAGACGCGGCGCGCCGGTGACAAACTGCAAAAACATGCGGCGCTCCTTCCGGTCCAGCGACCCGAGGAACTCTACAAACATGTGGACCTCGGGCGATGACGGGGTGAATCCGTGCTCGAGTCTGATGCCGGCCTGCACCGCCGCTTCGGACCAATAGGTGTCGTCGGCAGCCGTTTGACCGACCAGGCTGCAGAGCTCGGCAGGTGTAAACATCAGCAGGCTGGTGCTGGGGAAGACCCGGTCAAACCCCTGACAAAAAGCTGCCGTCTGTGCACGTATTCCCGCGTGCAAGGTCCACTCGGCCACAAGATCGATGTACAAGTGAATGTTGGCAATCGTGACTGGGATCTCGGCGCCACCTTGGCGCAGCTCAACGTCTGGGTATCCGGGCAGAGTAAAGTCCAGCGTAAGGTCTGCTACCGACGCTTGGTCGCTGGGGTGGCGGATGGAATCCATCTCCGACTGCAGCTGCGTCGATGTCAGCTCCTTACGCGCATACAGCGCGTGCTTGGCCTCGACAAACTGGCGCAGGTAGCGCAAAGACTTGGCCAGCTGGGCGTCGACAGCCTCAAGCTGATCCCATGACCACGCAAACGGCTCCCCAGTGGGCGTGAGCTGGCGCTGAACTGCTGTCCAGAAACCAGCACTCAGCGGAATATCTAGAATGCGGCCGTCGATCAAGCCCTTGGCGACCAGGTGGCCAGTAAACTTGAACAGCTGAATGACCCGATCATTTGGCGGCAGTGCATCTGCTGGCTCCGCGTCCTGGGCACAGCCCGAGTCTCGGTTCGGGTCCAAAGGTGCGGGAAACAAGCCGTGTGAAGCATACACGTACTCGTCGCTGGGCTCTAAAGCCGGGCTGCGTTCGTCTCGCCACAGCCCCAGCTCGCGCTCTTGCAAGCAACGCGATATAGTTGCGTAAAACTCCAGTGTAGGCCCGATGCCCGATCCAACTTCGTCATAGTACTCGACTTCCAATATGGTCTTTGGTGTGCCGTACAAATCGAGCATTTTTAATGCCGATTCCAGCATGCGGTGCCGCGAAATGCGCACCTTTTGGCGCTGCATATGACCAAGCGGAATCTGAAGGTCGTCTGACGCCCGCCCAGTGTCGCGCCGCTCGCGTCGAGCCATAGCCTGCCAGTAGTTGATGTTACGCGAGTAACCAAAGCATGCGGCCTGCAAAAACGCCAACCGCGTCTCAAATGATATCAGAAAAGGCGCAGAGCTGACCAGCTGGTAACACCAGTCGGGCAATGCCGAGCAGACCACCATTAGCGGATCTTCAAGCTGTCGCGCCGTTTTGGCAGTGACCTTGTGGTTAACAAACAAGCTGTCGATATCGGCCATGTCCATCTCCTGCATATGCTCTCTAACTGGTGCCACCAGACCATGCAATATCTGCAATAGATGAACCATGGCAGCGGCCGGCTCGCCAATGCTTGTGTCCAGCCTTGTGCTCGCATCTGCATCGCGAAGGCTAGCAAGCAACCGGTCCGACTGGCTGTTTTCCGAAGCTGCCCGCGCCCCCGATCCCGGCGCCATATAAAATCGCAAGTCAAAGGACTGCGTCCATGGATTTGTGCCTCTAAACGCCGGACTGCCCTGACAGAGCTCGTAAATAACGCGGAAGATGTTGTCAGCAGCGCCCACGGTCCTCTCGACACCGTCAACGCACAGAATAAATGCCAGATGCCAGTTGCCAGGTCGGCCAGGCGCTGCTGCGCCAGTGGTGCTCACGCCATCCTGGCCCGATGGTTCGCCGATAGTCTGCTCGTCATCGTCATTCTCGCTGCCGCTCACGCTGTGATCGTCGGCGGCGTCAACATCCAGCCCCTCAAACAGACCAGCCGCTCGCAAGTCGATGCCAGAGGCCTGGGCAATCATACGCAGCATGCGTAGGTGCTCACTGTCGCGCTTGATCCCGCCCTCGCCCGAGATATCGCTTCCCTCGCTAGTCGCAGTACCAGCCAGTCTTCCGAGGCGAACTTGCTGAGGGCGGGAGCTGCTGGCGTGCGACTCGTCGGCCGAGGTGCCCGAGGCCGATGCTTCAGGATCCTCGAGCCCTCGCCGAAGCTGGCGGCGCTGACGGCTACTGCGCGTCAGCAGCGCAATTCTTGGGCGAAGGTACGCCTCGAGCACGCTAAAAGTAGATACCGCGTGGACGCTGACGCGAATGGGTTGGAACCCCTGTCGAACCTGCTCCATCTGCTCCGCCAACACGTTGTCGGTAACGTCTCGATTAGCTGCAGGCTTCACCGAAAAGCGGATCTGCTTCGAGAGCATATGGGCTGGAGACCGATGCTCGTCCGACCCTGCCCGGTAAGCTTCGTTGACGGAAAGCCTCTCAACCAGCCCAAGTGCCTCCTGCAGCCGCAAGACCAGAACGCCAAATGCACTGGTCGACAGCGCAAAGGGCTCGGCCGGTGAATGGTGACCGACCAAGGCTGTGGCCATCTCAATCTGTTTGGTGCGAGCAGTGCGAGCAAAGGCGCTAACCAGCGCATTTACCAGTCCGCTTTGCATCAGCTCGTGGCAAGTCACGCCGTCTGGCGAAAGCAAATTCACAGCTAGCGACTCCATAGCTGAGTGCACCGTCTCTGTTGAATCGCCGGCTGTCTCTAGGTGGTTGGCAATTTCTTGCAATTGATGCAAACTGCGGCCATAGTCGCCAGCCGATTCGTGGCTCGCATCTAGCCTCTGTTGCAGCAAACGGGCTTGGGCGAGAGCGTATCTAACAAGGCCGCCAACCTCACGTCGCGTTGCACTTCCAGAACTGTCGATGATTCCCATGAACAGAGGCATTTGAGAAGCACTGACCGTACCGTGACGTGCTGTGTTGGGAATATGAACGTCGATAAGCCGGAAGCCTGCCGAAAGCGTTAGAGGCTCAGCATCGCCGTCCATAGTGTTGTTTGACGAGTCGGGCGCATTGATGCTGTCGTCGTTGTCGTCATCGCCAGAGTTCTCCTCCGTTGGCTCTGAGTCGGTGCTGTCACGGCGCCCGGCAGCAATCGCGGCTAGCAGGGATTCAGCTGCGGCTACAATTCTCGACAGCCCATCGACAACGCCTTCGCGGATAAACCGCCGAGTGTAGTGGCCAGGCAGCTTGTCCAATACTAACCGAGTGGTGAGCAACGAGATGACTGAAAGCAGCAACGAGCTCTGCAATGACAGTGTTGCCACCACAAACTGCGGCAAGTCGATGGTGCTGAGTGCAGCTCGCAGCTGATCGGATCCCAGGCATAATACCACCTTTAGAATCACTAGCATTGCGCGGTACCGAGCCGAGACATTGATCGTCGATGCAATGACACGGACCATCAGTGGAAGCAATGCATTCTGCAGCTGGTCCAGCGCACCGGCGCTAGTATAGACGGCGTGCAGCCGCAGGCAACAGTCGTCACTCAAGGCGTCGTCGTCTCCGTTACCATTGCCCTGGCAAACAAACACTTCCATGTGTCCCAGCGATTCGCTAGTAATCGGTAGGCGCGGCAGCAGGGCTAGCACCAACCGCAGTGCCTCCCATGCCGGTTCGGGTACTCGTACCGCCGAGCGCTGCCGATACTGTCGCGTATTGCGAGCCTCATCCACAGCACCAAACGCTACATGTGGATCCACGCACTGCGCCGAAAGAATGTCGCACACGGTCGGAATAATCGCCATCCCTAGCAGCTGAGCGGCGCGCTCACGGGAGGCAGTGGCGACAACTACGAGCAGACGCAGCAGGGCGACTGAAGCCTCGTCGTGGTGCATTGAATCTCCCGAGCGGAAGCTAGTTACAATGCGCTGCAGCAGATCGGCCGACACCAGCCGCTCCGTGCGCTCGGGTGACGAGCGAAATGCCGTGACAAGATGCAACAATGCTGCGCACGACAACTCCACAGTCTTGGGGTCGCTATAGAACATTGTGCGCTCAAGAACAGGCACAGCGTCGGCGGCCTGAGCAAACTGGTCACTGGAAATCGCCCGCGCACAGTTAACCGCACATGTCAGCGCGGTGTGCTGTGTGCTGGAAGCAAAAAAGTCCAAAAACATTAGACACGCCGATAGGCCGCCAGCTTCGCACACACGCGCAGCAAAGTCGCGCGATATCCGTGCCAACACTGACAGAGCCTGCTCGGCCACATCGATGTACTCAATATCGAGAAGCCGGCCGCACAGCATATCTACGGCGCCATGCCGCAGCAACGTTGATCCCGAAAGCGGCAGCGCCTCCAGCAAATTAGAAAGACAGCGGCACGCCAGCAGCATGACATTGGCGTTACCTGCTACCAGTCCGGCCAGATCTCCGCTAGGGCCACCGCCCAGGTTAATCAGCACGCGCGCAAAATCGCCTATATCAACTCCAATCAGTGACTCTTCAGTGGCCATCGATAGCAGTTCGGCCAGCTCCTGCAGGGCTACCAACTGCTGCGTCTCATCAACGGCATCATTCAGTGTCGAGAGCAGCGGCCGAAATCGCTGCGCGTTAGCCATGCGACTGATGCCTCCCAGGCCGAGCTCAAATAGCCCAACCTGGCCAAATGTGTCGCTTGCTTCACCGTGCTCGCTGCTCTTTTCTCCATCGGTGTCGCTGCTGCTGCTGCTGCTGCTGCTGCTATCCGAGTCTGTGCTGTGTTTATCTGAATCCGGGCTGCCGCTAGAGCCCGACGAGTCGTGCTCAGAGTCAGAGTCGTCAACGTCAACGTCCATGAGGCTTGTATGCCGATTGTGCGCCAGCTGCGAATTGTCCGCATCGGAATCCAACTGCATCAAGAGGCCGCTGCTCCTTTCGTCCGCAGACTCGGCAACCAACCCACCCTGTGTTCCCAGGTCTTCGGGAGACACTAACGGGACGGCTGTCGGTGACCGGTCGGCCGCAACTTCTACCAGTGGCGGCAGTGGCGAGTCGCTGCCACTAGCTGCAAGAATGCGACGCCCGCCTGGTGTTCTACGATCAGCAAAATTGCAGTTAGTCTTAGGTGCTTTAAGCCGATCCATGCAGAAGCAGCACACACAGATTGCTTACATACCTAGCGGGCGAGCTGCTGGCCATGGCTGGGCGGGTTGGAGTCGGCGGATTGTTCATCCCCAGCGGGTCCTGAACACGGGGTGCAGGTTGGGTCGCTGTCTCTGTATTTGCAGACGAAATGACAGCGCCGCTGCTGCGTGTGACCACGGTGCGCTGGCGCTTGGTCGGCCGTGCGGGAGACTTCTTTGGTGGTAGAGGCCGCCTGCGGCTAGCGGTTTCGAGCTCTGGAGGACAAGTGCTGGGGAGTGGCTCGGTGCTGCTGGTAGGCAACTGCTGTCGCTGCTTTTCGCGAAGGCGGCTCGACTGCCGAGTGGGAGTGGAAGCGGAAGTAGCCGGCGTTCGGCGGGAAACTTTACGAGGCACTCTGAGCTATAATGCGCGAAAATGCAAGCTGCGCAATGCGCGTTGCAATTCGCCGCTGTTAATGCGCTGCTACGCGAGGCAATAAGTGGGACTATTTGTCGGTTGGTTGGTCGGTCGAGTCGGTCAGAGGGTGAAACTGGTCTTGTTTTCCCCACCCAGAAGCGGATTTGCAGGCAACAAAAAAAATAAGCACAGGGCAAACCAGGAAAGGAGAGAAGGGTCGCTTCTCTTCTTTCTCAGATCAGGCTTTAGATCACCTGGAACTTTCTCGCATTTATGGAAGCCTTCAGCAAAGCGTTCGCGGCGGCCGGTGGCTCTGTCAGTGCTGATGTGCAGATACATACTCCAGCGCAGGGTGAGCGCGGAGTTTTTGTCCTTGAATCGGCGCTGGCCAACCTCGGCGCGACGGCAGAGCCGCTGGTGCACATCCCTGCCTCGTTGGTCATCACTGCTGCCATGGCTGCTCAATCGAATATTGTTGCACAGTGCTGTGCGCAGTTGGAGAGCGATGCAGCCAGCGAGCTGGTATTGCTAGCGCTATTCTTGCTGACTGAGCGCGTTCGAGGAACTGAGTCGCAATGGCAATGGTATATTGCTGCCCTGCCACGCGAGGGAATAAACGCATTGACATTTGACGACTGCGATATCTGTGCCCTGGCCAGCACGCCTCTGAGGACTGCAGTCGACGCAAAGTTGAGGCAACTGAGACGCCAGTACGGCTGCTTTGTTGGAACCCTGGAGCGCTGGCGGCAGGACCAGTGCCTCAGTAGTTCGGTCTCCTTTGAAGACTACTGCTGGGCCCATGCGATCGTCCTTTCGCGCGCAATTTCGCTACACAGCTTTGTAGAATTAGCGCCCAGTAGCCTGCCGCCGCTGCATGACGACTGTGACCGGGCTCTGCTGCCCTTCTTGGATATGTTTAACCATAGCTCCGAGCCCAACACCGTTTGGACCATCGACCACGATGGATCGGTCTGCATTGGCACAACCAGCTATCAATCTGGTTACAGCATTGATGTTGCTGGCCAGCGCCTGGTCGAGCTCTGCTTCTCGTATGGCGAAAAGCCCAACACTGAATGGCTGTACGAGTACGGGTTTGTGCCTCCCAATAATCGCCACGACGTCTGGCCATACTTTGTCGAGCGCCAGGGCTCACCGCAGCTACTGGAGATAAAGCAAATGTGGCTGCAGGAACTACAGCTAGTTCCGCGAATCATGCTGCCCGATCCGATATCACTTTCCGACGGCCAAAGCTGTGTGACACCCGCAGCACTACTAGTCCTCTGCCTAGCGGCGTTGGACGACTGCTCGGACCAGTTTGCCCAGGCAGTTGGCAAGTTGGAGCTTGACCCGCCCTACTTTTCTGTCGACGGCCTCCTGATCGACAATGACGAGAAATTGCTTCAGGTGCCGGGTCTCGCAGACAGGGCACTGAGTCAGTGTGCGTCCCGTCTGTGCGCCCAGTCAGCAGCGATGCGCGCAGCCCGCAGCCCACTCACGGCAACCAGTCAGGCGGTCCTCGACTATCTAGACGCGGAAAGTCACCTGACCGATCGCATTGCCACTGCGATCAAATCGCGGTGATGATTCACCATGTTACCTTTTTTTCTTCAGCGGTTCCTTTCCAGCTTGCCTCTGCAAAGGATTTTATTTGAGCTTTAATTGACTGGACTGGACAATGACCATGACCAACAACGCGAAGCCTGCCGCCGATCCGGCCACCGACGAGTCGAGAAAGGTAAGTTTTGCTAATTAACAGGCAAGCACACGCAAATTACAGGTGCTAAGCAAATCCAGGTGCCTGGGTGTAGACTGTAAAGCGCGATGCGCTTATGGCGATCGAGAAGCAATGGCAGAAGGACTGGGAGGAGCGCGCGGTGTTTGAGCTTGACATGCCCGAGGACGACAGCGTGGCGCCCGAGATGCTGCACGACAAGCACCCCAAGTGGATGGGTACCTTTCCGTTCCCGTACATGAACGGTGTTCTCCATCTGGGCCATGCGTTTTCGGTGTCCAAAATTGAGTTTGCTGCTGGCTGGGAGCGCCTGAAGGGCAAGCGCGCGCTTTTCCCGTTTGGCTTCCATGTCACCGGCATGCCCATCAAGGCAGCCGCCGACAAGATTGCGCGTGAGCTCGAGATGTTTGGCCCCGAATTTGCCATTCCCGGCGAGAACGAGGGCGAGCTTGAGGACCAGATGGAGGAGATGACGGTGGACGGCGCGCCAAAGGCTGGCGGTAACTTCCGCAGCAAGAAGAGCAAGGTGGCGGCAAAGACTGGCAACAAGAAATACCAGTTCCAGATTATGCAGGACCAGGGCATGTCCAATGCCGAGATTGCCAAATTCGCCGACCCAGAAAACTGGCTCAAGCACTACCCGCCGATTGCCATTGACGACCTGAAGGCCATGGGTTGCAAGATTGACTGGCGCCGCTCGTTCCTGACCACCGACCACAACCCCTACTACGACTCGTTTGCGCAGTGGCAGTTTAACCGTCTGCGCGAGATGGGCAAGATCAAGTTTGGCAAGCGATACACGATTTGGAGCGCCAAGGATGGCCAGCCGTGCATGGACCACGACCGCCAGTCGGGCGAAGGTCTTGGCTCGCAGGACTACACGTGCATCAAGATGCAGGTCCTCGGCTGGAGCCCAGAGGCCGAAGCGGTTGCCTCGGCAATCCCTGAGCTTGCTGGAAAGAAGATCTACCTGGTAGCAGCGACGCTGCGTCCCGAGACCATGTACGGCCAGACCAACTGCTTTGTTGGCACCAAGCTAGAGTACGGATTTTTCCAGTCCGCCAACGCAGACGAGGTGTTTGTCGTGACCGAGCGCGCGGCGCGCAACATGGCGTTCCAGGGCCTGTCGCCCACGGATGGCCAGGTCACCAAGTTGGGCTCAATTTCCGGCCAGGCTATCGTTGGGTCCAAGGTTAGTGCGCCGCTCAGTCGCTACTCGGACGGCGTATACATGCTTCCGATGGAAAATGTGCTGGCCACCAAGGGCACCGGTGTGGTCACCTCAGTGCCGTCGGACTCGCCGGACGACTATGCGGCGCTGCGCGACCTGAAGAAGAAGACCGATTTTTACGGGATCAAGCCCGAATGGGTTGAGAGCTTTGAGCCGGTGCCGGTCATTTCGACAGCAACCTACGGCGACATGGTTGCGCCTGCGCTGTGCGAGCAGCTCAAGATCAACTCGCAAAAGGACCGGGACCAGCTGGCCAAGGCCAAGGAAATTTCATACAAGGAGGGCTTCTACAGTGGCGTCATGTCGGTTGGTGAGTTCAAGGGACAGTCGGTGCAGGAGGCAAAGCCCAAGGTTCGCGAGCATTTGATTGCCTGCGGCGACGGCTTTGCGTACGCTGAGCCCGAGGGTCTGGTCATGTCGCGATCCGGCGACGAGTGCGTCGTGGCGCTGTGCGACCAGTGGTACTTTGACTATGGCGAGGCTTCGTGGAAGAGGCTGGCCGAAGAGTGCCTTGCCGCCATGGATACGTTTGGCGAGGAGACCCGTCACCAGTTCCAGCTCACGCTGGACTGGCTGCACCAGTGGGCTTGCGTGCGCACGTACGGCCTCGGATCCAAGGTGCCGTGGGATTCAAACTACCTGATCGAGTCGCTGTCTGACTCCACCATCTACATGTCGTACTACACGGTTGCACACCTGCTGCATCGCTCGCTTGACGGCAGCGTCACCGGCCCGCTGGGCATTTTGCCCCAGGACATGGACGATGCGGCGTGGGACTACGTACTGTTGGGAAAGGCGCTCCCTGCCGGCCATGCCAAAGCTGAGGAGCTTGTCGAGCTGCGTCGCTCGTATCTGTATTGGTACCCAGTGGATATCCGCAGCTCGGGCAAGGATTTGATCCAGAACCACCTAACGTTCTTTATCTACATCCACACGGCGCTATTCCCCAAGAGCGAGTGGCCGCGCAGCGTGCGGACCAACGGCCACCTGATGCTGAACGGCGAGAAGATGTCAAAGTCTACCGGCAACACGCTCAGCCTGCGCGAGTCGTGCGATCTGTACGGCGCCGATGCCACTCGTCTGACTTTGGCTGATGCCGGCGACAGCATTGAGGACGCCAATTTTGAGGAGTCGACGGCTAACGCTGCCATTCTGCACCTGTACACGCTCATGGAGTGGGTCACTGAGGCGCGCAAGGCACTGAAGCAGTCGGAGGTGTCGCCAGACGAGACCGTCAAGGTCGGCGATATTGCCCTGCGCCCCGTGTCGTCGCCACTGTCGGTTGCGGATCGCATTTTCAATGCTGAGATGGACACCCTGACTATTGCCACTGGCGCCGAGTACGAAAAGACCATGTACCGCGACGCCCTCAAGAGCGGATTCTACGAGTTTGTCAAGGTCCGTGACTGGTATGTGAACGTGACTGCTGACAGCGGCATGCATCCGGAGCTGCTGCGCAAGTACATCAACCGCCAGGTCATTCAGCTGACACCGATTACTCCGCACTGGGCCGAGCACATTTGGAAGACGGTGATGGGCAACGCCGGCTCGATTATGGACGCCCGCTGGCCCGCGGATCTCCCGGCCGAGCCAGACCATGCCCTGATTGCGGTTGGCGACTATATTCGCAAGACTGTCCGGTCCGCGCGCGATGCCGAAAGTGCAGTGCAGCGGCGCAACAAGAAGAAGGGCGGCAAGGGCGGCATCGAGGTCGATCTCAGCAAGCCCAAGGCGCTTGATATCTACGTGGCTCATGAATTCCCGGCATGGCAGGAAGAGGTGATCGCGGCGCTCAAGAGCCACTACGATGCTGCAACGGGCAAGTTTGACGACAAACAGATTGTCGCTTCGCTGGGCGCCAGCGGCATGCTGAAGAACAAGAAAGTGATGCCGTTTGCGCAAGAGATCAAGAAGCGGGTCGCGCTCACTGGCGCCAAAGCGTTTGATCGCGCAGTCTACTTCAAGGAGCCCGAACTCCTCAGTGAAATCCTGGCTTACCTCAAGCGCACACTGGAGTTTGACGCGGTCAACGTTATTGATCTAACCAACCCGGGCACCCTCCGTGATGACCAGATCAAGGCTGCTGAGCCGGCGGTGCCGGGCGAGCCGAGCTTCCTCATTTACAACCTGTAGATTGTTTTCGTCCACTTTGATGCCGTCAAACCCCCAGGCGTAAAAAATACCGAACCCAAAAATTGGGAGCATGTTCCCAGCCTCAAATACACACGCTTGCTTTGCAGGCCATTGTCCACGCCGGCGAGTTTGCGCCCAGAGGAGATAGGTGGCGAGCGCCTCGGCGAATTTCTTGATACTTTGTGAGCTGTGTACCAGCCTGCTACGACCTGCATCTGTGTGTAGCACGCGCCTTTGGTGAATAAAAGAGATCTGGTCCGCCAGCACTGAGATCGCTGGGCTGTATCCACCCTCAGCTCAGCCTTTGCAACCCTTCTACTATGAATTCGGCACTTTTGACACTGGCCTGGATTTGGATCCAGGCAGCTCTAGCGGCGGCAAGCAGCCTGGCACGGCTGACTGAGCTGGGGCTGAACGACATTCCTAGCGACGTAATCGCCAGCGGCGTGCTGAACAGCACGGTGGTGTTTGGGTATGCGTACGAGTCAACCGCCGATGCGCATAAAATACCCTGGGACTCACTGACGCACTTGGTTCTGGCATTCCTAAAGGTCGAGCCAAGCGGCGATGTGAACCCGGCAAGCGGCAAGGTCCCCGAGCTGGTCAGCATCGCCCATCAAAAGGGCGTGAAGGTGCTTGGGTCAATTGGTGGCGATGGCGACGGCTCTCGAGTACTGACGACTGCGCTCAGCACCAATCTCACCCGCACGCACTTGGCTGAATCTCTGGTCAACGCGACCAGGCGCTATTCGTTGGACGGCATTGACTTTGACCTGGAGTTTCCCGCGAACGACCAAGAGCTGAACAATCTATATGCAGGTCTGCTCACAATGCGTGTCCAGCAAGATCCAGGACTGCTGCTGACAATGACATTGTACTCTTCAAATGGGCAGTTTGGCCCCAATGTTGCAAAAACGAACGTCAAGCCATTTTCCGATATTGTCGACCTGGGCTTGGTGATGTCGTACGATTACTTTGGCGGCTTTTCAGAGACGAGCGCGCCCAACTCGCCCTTCTACGACATACCCAAACACCCGGGCCTCTCGTTTACTTCTTCGATTGCCGCATGGGTCGACGCCGGGTGGAACCCCGCAAAGCTGATCGCCGGGCTGCCTTTCTACGGGCGCACGGCCATTGTGGACACAAATGCGCCGCCAACCTCGCAATTCATGCCTAATCTGGGCAGTGCGCCACCAGGGGGCCCGGTGGACAAGATCCCGGGTGTGTGGACGTGGAAAGACCTGCGCGACCCTGAGAATGGCGCGCTCAGTTCAGCAGCAACGCCACGGGAAGGGTGGCAGCGATTCTGGGACTCGAGCACCGAAACACCGTGGCTTCTGCACAATGTGTCGCGCACGTACATTGGCTTTGACGACCCCGAATCGCTGACCATCAAGGCACACCATATTATAACTCGCGGACTTGCGGGCGCAGCGGTATGGACGGTGTCTTACGATTTCCGCGGCGAGCTAGGATCGGTACTCACCGAGTATGCTGCTGCATGCCGCCGCATCGCAAAGCTGGCAGCTGACGCCCCGATGTCATCGAAAACAGACAATAGCTTGGAGAGCTACAACTCGGAAGCAAGCGCTGGTATACCCAGCAAGGATGCAACGTCACCGAGCACACCCCGCCCGCTGGACCTTGTACAAACGATTCAGATAACTGCACTTGTAGTGCTGCTTCAGTTGCTGGCGCAGTTTTATTAGCGTGTCGCAATAGTGGCCGTCTAACGTAACAATGTTTTGACGGTATACTGGCGGCAATATCTCACGGCTGGTGTTTTTTCCTTGATATTTTTGTTCATTTGTGCACGATTTTGACAAACTTTTCTCACATGCGTACGCCAACAGACAGCTGAGAAGCTGGGCGGAATGTGCAAATATAATGTGGCTGTGCCCGGACTGAGCAGCAATTGTGCGCGACGCCTGGGCGCTGGCGCTCGCAAACTCAGCGAAATGGGGTGGGAGCCAGGCAGATGCGCGGAATAATCGAGCGCTGGGTGCCACGCCAGAGTACAATACATGTGGAATTCACAACCGCCGTTTGACATGAGCCGGGATGGAGGTGCACCCCAACCAGGGCCGGTAGCTTCCCCTCCGCATCGCGACTGGGTAAAAATAGAATAAGCAAAATCAAAGGGTATGCCACTCTCATTTAAAAGCTAGCCAGATTGCTACCTGCTCGTGTTGGCCGCAGCCAGGCTTCTGCGTTTTCTCTGTACTTTTTCCGTCGTTCCCGGCGCCATTATCGCACTAATCACTAGCTCGCGACTGCAGGTGCAACTTTTACACGCCGTCACTGCTCGGTAAGTGTTTTACTGCACTCCAAACTTGTCCCTTCTGTTGGTCTGCTCAACGTGGCCGAGGACGGTCACTGGTAAATTCTCGAAAACATATTTTGCCAGCGCAGTAGCGCATTTCAACGCGCCAAATGCGACATTTCCTGTGGTGTGGAAAATGACGCTGCGCAGTAGTCGGGAAATGGGACCAGGCAGCTGTGCTCTGTGAGCTGCTCCCACCCAGCTCACTCAATCCATGTGCGCCTGCTTTAGGACTAGTGCATATGCATGCGCATGCCTGTACTGTGGCTTGAGCGCTTGCCACACGCGGATTGAGCTGGCCTCGCACGGACTTTAGATCCCGGTGCGGCGCTCTTGGCTCCCGCATTGCATTCACAGCATCTGTAGTAAACCCGGCATTTCTTACTGTCGCTCGGCGGCGCCGCAAAATTCTCTTTGCGTGGAATGCTCGAATTCTGTGCGTCTGGGCAACCGCGCAGTCATCTTTGGACACTAATATCTCCCAGTCAACGCTGCTCATCGCTGTCAAAGTCTTGTGCCAAAAATAACAAACGTATTTTTGGCCCGAACTTTGCTCAATCTCTTGTGCTCGGCCGCAGTGCTGTCTCTCTTCCTTCACAAACATTTTTCTTCTGTATTTGGAACGCTATTATCCTAGCAGCTAGCTCTTTGGCTACCTATCTACTGACTACTATTGCTACGAATTATAGATTCTGTATTTGCTTGTTTTCGCTTCCATACCTGCAACCATGCGCGCCAACAATTGCCTGCGTGCTGGCAGGACTTTGGTTCTGTGTCTGATCGCTATCCAGACCCTAGCATTTTCGGTAGCAGCCGCAACCTACAAGGACTCACGGGTTGTGCTGGGCTACTTTCCCGTGCAACGCACTGTCAACGATATTCCGTGGGACTCTCTAACCCATGCCAATATTGCATTCGCGTTTGCCAGCGACACGGGCAATATCACTTTTATTGGCGATGTCGTCAACTCGACCATGACCAGCGAACAAAACGCACGCCAGCTTATCTCTGCCGGGAAGGCCAAGGGCGTCAAAATGCTGGCTGCTATCGGCGGCCAGGGCAACTTTTCTACTCACTTGGCCGCCGCGCTCAGCTCGTCCGACACACAACAGGCGTTTGTTTCCAACGCCGTGCAGTTTGTCAAAGACTACAGCCTGGACGGGGTTGATTTGGACTGGGAGTACCCCAAGGATCTGACCGAAGCTCAGAACCTGTTGGCTGCGCTGCAGAGCACTCGAAAGGCCCTTGACTCGAGCTTTGGCAAAGGCGCCAAGCTGCTGACCATTACACTGTACAACCATCCCTACTTGGGCCCGGACGTACCGACTGTCGACTACACGCCCTATGCTGACTCGGTAGACTACGGGCTGGTCATGGCGTACGACTACTTTGGCAGCTGGTCCGATTACTCGGCGCCAAATGCGCCGTTCCTCGATGTGCCCTTCTACCCTGGCTCATTCCGCAACACCACCGACGCATGGCTGGACGCCGGATGGCCGGCAGAGAAGCTAGTTGCCGGTCTGGCCTTTTACGGCCACTCGTCGATTGTTTCGACCAACATGGCCAGCAACAGCACGGAGCAGTATGTGCGCATCAGCAACCACACTTCGCTGGACGGCCCGGTTAGCGAGATCTCGGGTACGTGGACCTGGCGTGACCTGAGGGACTCGGCGGGCGCGCTCTCGGATCCTACCACCGCACGCTCTGGGTGGGTGCGTGCGTGGGACAAGTACACGATGACGCCGTGGGTATTCAGAGAGTCCGACAATCTGTACATTGGCTACGACGACAAGGACTCGCTGGCCATAAAGATTGACTACTCGCTGCGCAAGGGCTTGGCTGGCGTGATGATATGGGAGGTCGGCTACGACTATAAAAATGAGCTGATGACGCACGTGCGCGACTTTATCGTTCAGGTTGACGACGGTGACAAGCCTCAGAACTGTGTTCCCGATGACTCGGAACTTGACAGCATCTACGATGACTCGCGGGACCCCAACTTCTTCAACCGCGCGCTGGCTGCGCCTGCAGTTGCCCCATCGCTAGCTATTGCCGCACGCGATACGCTGGAGACCAACATGCCCATATGCTATTTCGGCGATGCCGACGAGCAGTCGGGCGCGTCGCCGGTGCTGGGTGCGGGCATTGCTGGCGCCATTGCGGCGGTTGTTGCGGTTGCCCTACTGTAGCCGCGCCCGTCCCCTCTCGCGCACCCTGGGCACGTGCGCCTATGCATATATATTTTTTAGTAAAATCACAGCCTTGGTTTGGAATTAAAAAATCGAGCATGATCGAAGTGTCTGGAAGCATCTGGCTGGGGGATTTTAAGGCTGGTCCAGACTCCTTTGGCCATGACCTTTTCCTGCCCAGTTCTTTTTTGTTAATATATTTTTCTTTAGAATCTTTCGCATCGCTTCGCTCGAATCGCCATGGGAAAGGACTACTACGCGATACTCGGCGTCAAAAAGGATGCCAGCGACGAGGAGCTGAAAAAGGCATACCGCAAGCTGGCGCTCAAGTGGCACCCCGATCGGCACAAGGAGGACAAGGACAAGGACGTTGCAGAGAAGAAGTTCAAGGATATTTCTGAGGCATATGAAGCGCTATCCGACAAGCAAAAGCGCCAGATATACGACCAGTATGGCGAGGAGGGTTTGAAGAGCGGAGCGCCCCCGGGCGGCGGTGCTGGCGGCGGTTTCCCAGGCGGCGGTTTTCCGGGCGGCGGCGGCACGACGTTTTCGTTTACATCTGGTGGCCCGGGCGCTGGCGGCGGATTTGGCGGCTTCCACCCGTCCAATCCTGAAGATATATTTTCTCAGCTATTCGGCGGCGGACTTGGCGGTTTGTCTGGCATGGGCGGCGGCCGGGGGAGGGGCGCACAGTTTATGGACGTTGACGACAGCAACATGGGCGGCCTGGGCGGATTTGGCTTTGGCGGCGGCGCTGGCGGCCACGGCAACAACATTAGCCGGCGGCCACAGGAGGTGACTCGCCCGCTTGCACTGTCGCTGGAAGATCTGTACAAGGGCTGTACAAAGAAGCTCAAGGTCACTCGGCGTGTACGGGACGCAGGCGGCAGCATCTCTACGTCAGAAAAGGTGCTTCAGATCGACGTCAAGCCCGGATGGAAAGCGGGGACGAAGATCCGGTTCAACAAAGAGGGCGACGACATGGGTCATGGCGCGCAGGACATTGTATTTGTTGTTGAGGAGAAGCCCCACTCGGTGTTTAAGCGCGAGGGCGATGATCTCAAGGTCGAAATGACGCTGACACTGGACGAGGCGCTGTGCGGATTCAAGAAGCCCCTGCAGTTGCTGAGCGGAAAGAGCATCTTTGTCAGCAACTCGAACTCGGTGGTGCAGCCCGGCCAGACCAGCCGGATGCCCAACTACGGTATGCCAAACACAAAGCAGCCGGGACGGAACGGCGCCCTGATTATTACCTACCACGTCAAGTTCCCAGCAACGCTGTCGCTAAGCCAAAAGGAGAAGATCCACGAGGCGCTGTCAGAATAGGCTGCTTGCTCAGTTCTATAAAAATTCTATCCAATATTCACGTGACAGGCCCATGGTTTGCGATGGGCGCGTCACTCGGCAAAATCACTTTGTGGAGAAAATCGCTCCTGTGCCTCGTGTTGTTTCTGCCAACTGTAATTTTTTTTTTGCACTCGTGCGTATCTCCGTAAGTTATCCCCGCGACAGTGCAGCCGGCTATGAGCGACTACGAGGGCAACCCGACAAACGAGGACGACTTGTCGCTCCCGCGCGCAACCGTCTATAAGCTGATCGGAGAGATGCTTCCCGACGACATTACGTGCGCAAAGGACACGCGGGACCTGCTGCTGGACTGCTGTAACGAGTTCATCCACCTAATCGCTTCAGAGTCCAACGAGATTTGCGAGAAGGAAGCCAAAAAGACGATTGCCGCCGAACACGTTCTTTCGGCGCTGCAGGAGTTAGGATTTGAGAAGTACGTGACCGAGGTGCAAGAGGCCTACGCCGAGCACCGCAAGCAGCAGACCAAAGACCGGGGCCGCAAGAGCACAAAGCTCAGCCAGCTGGGCATGAGCGAGGAGGAACTGCTACGCAGTCAAGAGCTGCTGTTTGCGCAGGCACGCATGCGCTACCAAAACCAGGCGACGCAGGGCCCGTCCAGCGACAGCACACCAGCACCAACAAACGGTACACAATAAGGCCGGGCTGCTCCCCTACCAACTTCTCATTTCGCGCATTTCTTCAACTACTTTGCTTTAAAACTCTCAAACA
>JANBPA010000004.1:128477-139620 GCA_027575275.1 Coemansia sp. RSA 2711
AACTCTCAAACAGACAGCACCGTGTGCACAATGGAAAAATCACTGGAAGTGACGGGCTGCCTGGTCAATGTGTGTCGCCAGAGCGATGTCGCGGCTCGACAGGCCCTGGCAGTCGTGTGTGGACAGAGTGATGTCAACGCGGTTGTACACGTTGAACCACTCGGGGTGGTGGTCCATCTTCTCTGCCTGGAGAGCCACCGAGGCCATAAATGCAAACGCGCTGTTGAAGTCGGAGAACGTAAACGACTTTGCAACCGCATCCCGGCCGGTCTGCATCTTCCAGCCGCTGCCCAAGAGTGGCTCGAGTTTCTGCGCCCGCTCATCGCTCGTCAGCTTGGCAATCATGGTCGAGAAGTGCTTTGAATAAGATAAAGTGGAGCGAAAAGATGACGGCGGCCATTGCCGGGCCCAAACTGAGCGCACATGGCCACAATGCATTGCCGGCATTTTTCCCACGATTTCTAGCATTGGCATTAAAAACAAATCAATCTAGTATTTTATTCGGCTGCTGCCTACAGTCTAATGCCATGGTTCGCAGCTACTTGTGGGCCGAATTGGCTGATTCCGTCAATGTAGCCCTGCGCCAGCACCGTGGCTGGGTTTGCCAGCAGCCCGGCGGCACCCTTCCGGATGTCATCGGGGGTGATGCTCTCAATGTGCTGGATCATGGCCTCGGCCGGGACTTTGCGGCCCGAAACCTGGATCTGACGCCCGAGGTCTTCGAGCTGGACCATTCGACTTTCCAGGTTCATCAGCAAGTTGCTTTTGAGCTGGTTTTTTGCGCGTCTAACCTCAAGCGGCGTTGCGCCCTCCTGGGATGCATACGGACGGCGCATCGCCGAGCGTGACGACAGCCTGCCGCTGCCCGCAGCCACCGCCTCGATTTCGGTAGCCATTACGTCAAACAGCGCGTGCTCGTTGCGCGGTCGGCATGACGCAGAGATTCCAAACAGGCCAGCGTCGGTGTAGCAGTGATGGAAGGCCACGCAGGACTCGATCCACGCATGCTGGTTCAGAACACGCGTGTACAGTCGCGAGTACATGCCCTTGCCGGGCCCGCCGGCCGAAAACGAGCCGCCGCCGCCTAGTAGCATCTGCAGCACAGCGTAGACATACAGCCCGTGCTCGTTGTCTATGCCAGCGCTCTTAAACCCAAGGTATAGCTGCGTAAAGTCAACATCGGGCTTTGAATCGAACCAGGTACCGCCGGTGTACACCGACCGAGCTCCCGGAACGGCCATATCTGAGCTAGCCTTGTCTCCGGCCATGATTTTGCGGAACCACGATCTGTGCGAATCAGCAGCAGCAGCAGCGGCAGGGCGCTCGGCAGTACTGGCGTCTGCCTGCTCGGAGGGTGCCATGTCAGCGAATCCATTGTCAATGCACAGGCGAATGAGTTCCTGGTGGTCTACACCAATGGCAGCCACGACGATCCGCTCCGGACGGTACCATCTGCGATGATAGCGCTCGAGCAAGCCCGGTGTAGCTCCGGCCAACTGATCGACCGGACACAGGAGCACGTTTCCGAGGGTACCGGCCTGAAAAGCGGCTTCGTGCAGCTTCTCGGGTAGAAACATATCTGCCTTGGACTCGACGTCCTGCAGCTCCCAGGGCACGGTCGCCCGCAGCTCGTCAACGTCTTCGGGCAGAAACCTTGGCCGCAGCGTCGTGTCCGCCAGCAGCTGGACCGCTGTGGGCACATCGTGCGGAAACACGGCAGCCTGGTACATGATGCACTCGCGAGACGACGAGCTCATGATGCTGCCGCCAAGCTTCTCGATTGCCGCCATCGCTTGAGCGCTGGTGAAGCGCTCCGAGTTGCGGAAAGCCAGCCGATCCATCAAGTGGGCGTAGCCTGTCGTCGAGCGATCCTCGTAGCGCGAGCCAGCATCGACGTACACACCCACAGCGGCAAAATGCCCAGGGTTTGGCTCGGACGCTATGCGAAGGCCGTTGGGAAAGGTAGTCACCAGCGTCCGGCCGTCGTCTGAAGACTCGGTAACGTGCTTTGTCTGTGCATTCAGCGGCTGGGCAGCGGTGGATTTGAATCTATAGTACGCGTTGCGCCGGCAGCCGGTTGGCGAGGCGCCAGAAAGCGCATTCTTCGAGATCCGGTGGCCGATTCGGGCAGCCCTATACAAAAACATAGTTTATGCCGATAACGGAAGACAAAAGTGAAAAATAGAAAAATTGCGTAAGCCGTTCGGATTTTAGACCGAGCCGGCGAGCAGCTTCTTGACGACTTCGGCGACCTTGGCCTTCGGCGCCTCGGCCGGACTAATGTCGATGTCGCGCATGACCGCGCCCATTGCTTTGGCACCGCTGACGCCGAGTTTCTGGATGATCTGGCTGGCACGCGCCTCGATCTGCTCGGCAGTCAGCTGCTTGGGCAGGTAGCCCTCGAGAATGGCCAGCTTTGCCGTTTCTTCGTCGGCAAGGTCCTGGCGGCCGCCGTCGGCAAAGGACTCGATCGAGTCGCGACGACGCCGGATCGCGCGCTGAATGACGGTGGCAACGTCGGCATCAGAGTCCCGCGAGAAAGACGCGCCGGCGGTGAGGTTCTTCTCGGCGTACAAAACGTCGGACAGGATGCCCTTGATGACAGGCAGCCTTGCCTTGTCCCTGGCCTTCATTGCAGCCTTCAGATCGGCCTTCAGGCGCGCGTCGAGAGACTGCGCCTGAGCTCCAGCAGCCGAGCTCAAAGGCCGCCGTAGCCCAGCCGTCGTAGCCGGGCGCGCGGCACACAAAAACTTTTGTGCAAGCATTGTGCAGTGGTATCTATGGAAATAGCAACGAGGCGAGGAGAAAGAAGAGACAAGCGCAGGCTGCGAGCCTGCGCGTAATCATCTGCCCTCGCCAGTGATTTGATTGCAGCTACTGGATGCAAAAGCGAGTTGCCAGCAAACTCTGCTGGCCGCTCTCACCGCGTATCCGGTAGGGCGGGTAAATGACAACAGCTGCCGGGTTAGATGTGGTCGATGCCTGCTGCAGCGCTGCCACCCTTTGAAGCGCCTTCTGGGCATCCTGCGGCGTCGCGTCTAGGCCGACAGCAAACGAAAGCAGAAGCGAGATAGACTGGCCCTTTGACAGCAGCGGCGCATCGCAGTCTGCAAAGGCGTGGAGCACATTGGCGTTAGCGCTGAATAGGTGCGTTCCAAGAACGCGCTCAATAGAGCATATCTGGAGGCGGAGACTCGGGCGAGGCTGCTGGCAGACAAGCAGTGCGCCGGACTCGCCACTGCTACCGCCGCCGCTGTTCAGGCAGTGCGACCACATGCAAAACTCGGAGATTTCCTGGGAAGCAGCCCGGCTGAAATCGGCCGCAGCGGGCCCCAGGCGCCGCGGTCGCTTTGTTGGAGTGGGCTCGCACGACTGCGATAGCGGCGGCATCATTGCATAGGCACGGCTGGTGGCAACTGACAGCGGAACAGATTCGCGCGGAGCCGACATGGGGAGAATGCAGGGTCGCTTTGTCGGGGTGGCCTGTGGGCGTGGGCTCGAGAGCGGGCGGCGAGGTGACAGCGGCGCGTTTGGTGTATGCAATGGCTTGAGTGACCCGCACTCTGTGATTTTGCGCAGTGGGGAGCCAGCAGGAGAGCGCCTGTTGGAGCTCTGGATGGGCGTCAGCGGAACCCGCCTGTGGGCGTAAAGCGGCTGCTGACCGGTGCTGGCCATTGAGCCGAGGCTGAGGGCCGGGCTTGACATGGTCAGCGGCGCAGAGTTGGCTGGCGTCAGGCCGACCGCCTCGTTGCTGGCGCAGCACTGGGAGTTTTCGTCGGTGTCAAAGTCGTCAATGGCGAGATCAAAGTCTGCACACTCGCTGAGCGAGTCGTCCTCGATCGATTCGGTCAGACTGCTACAGGCAGCCAAGCGGACGGAGACGGGCTGAGTGGGCAGGACGCAAGCGCCGCGGTGGGCAGAGTGCACGGAATACTTACGTTTGGCGGCGAGCTACACTGGCACAGGCAGAAGGCCGGGTTAGCGCTGGCTGCACTGCATGCCTTGGGGGGAGCGATGAACAGCAACTTACAAATGCGCTGGGTCGCAGGCGGGCGCTGCGACAGGCGAAAGGACAGCTGGGACGGCGGGCGCAGCACGGGCGTCGCGTTGAGTTGCGCGTCGGCCATGGACGGGAAAGGATCTGGATGGTAGTGCAAAAAAAGGACAGCGCGGAGAAGAGCTTGGCTGCGCAATGGGGTGGATTTCCCATGACCGCGTCTTTTTTTTTTTGGCGAAACGCGTGAGTCAGGTGACCGGGAGGCGTCTTGGCGGAGAGTGAAGCGAAACGAGGGAAAAGGCATCTCTCATTCTCGCGGGAAATTCAGGTAAACTTGTAGGATGTCCTCGAGCCATCGGTACGAAGCAGTGGGCGACGGCAACATTGGCGTGGAGGCGGAGGTGGTGACGCCGGCGCGCGACACGGGCAGCGTGGCGGACGAGAGCGTCGGGTACGAAACGAGCATTCCGGTGCACCCAAAGATCCTGGCGCCGCTGAGCTACGTGGTGCCGCTGGTGGCAGGGCTGATCATCATCCTGCTGGAGCGGCGCAACACGTATGTGCGGCTGCACGCGTGGCAGGCGATAATATTCTCGCTGGCGGTGGGCGTGGTGTCGATGCTGCTGTTCTGGATCCCGTTTGTGCCGACGCTGATTCACGTGGCCAGCTTCGGCGCGACGGGGCTGTGCATGTACCGCGCGTGGAAGGACGCGGACACGCTGACGTTCTTCAAGCTGGGCGTGGTGGGCGACTTTGCAGAGCGGCAGGTGCTGGGCTCGACGGTGCTGCCGTTTTAGAGACATGGGTTGGACACAATACATATGCTATGTGGAATGGAGCTAGCGGGCGGGGCTACTGGCCCTGCAGGCGGGCAAAGGCGCGGCCGCGGGCCGGCGCGGGCCAGCGCTCGACGCAGCCCCTGGCCGGGTCGGCGGAGCAGGCGCCGACGGCAAACAGGTCGCGGCCAGCGGGGCCGGCCAGCTCGACGCTGGTGACCTCGGAGATTGTGGAGAGGAGAATGTACGCGTGCAGCGCGCCGGCGGGCGTCAGCACGGCGACGCGGCCGCGGCCCCAGCGCGCCACGTACAGGAAGCCGCGCTCGTCGGCGCGCATGCCGTCGACGTCGCTGGCGGCCGAGCCGTCGAGCGCGCCAAAGTCCGCAAAGGTGCGGCGGTTGGACACGGCGCCGGTGGCGGCGTCGACGTCGAAGGCCAGGATGCGGTTGGCCACCACGGCGCCGCCCTTGTTTTCGGCCTCGGACAGATACAGCGTGCGCTCGTCGAAGCTCAGCTCGATGCCGTTGGTGCGGTGGAACAGGCCCAGGCGCGTGGCCACGCCGCGCGCGTCGCACGTCCACAGGTCGCCGCTGCCCACGGCCGAGTCGCGCGTGTAGTTCATGCCCGACAGGAACAGCCGCCCCGTCGAGTGCGCCAGCGCCAGGTCGTTGGGCTGCAGCATCGCCGCGTCGTGGCAGCGCGTCTCGGCGTGGCTGAACGCGCCCATGTCGCGCACGCGCGCCACGCGGTGGCCGCGCACGTCGGCCAGCAGCGCCGCGCCGCCGCCGAAGCGCACGCCGTTGAACCACGCGGCGGGTCGCGCGCGGTCGGCGTAGAACAGCTCCTGCGCCGGGAACACGCGGCCCACTGCGGCCGTCGATGCGTTGTAGTGCACGGCGTAGAGGCGGCCGAGGCTGTCGACGCCGGCGCCCTCAATCAGCGCGCCGAACGCCGACGTCTGCGCCGTCAGATACGGCTGCGCGCGGTGGGCCGGCACGGCCGCAGCGGCTGCGGCAGCCAGAAGCACCGCCAGGTTCATGCTCGGAGGTTGCGGCGTCTAGTCTGAGAGTTTATGGAACCAAAGCAAGAGTACAGAGATGCGGGAGTCAGGCGCGCGCGCGCGCGCACAGGTGGCCGAAGCTGCGCTGGAAGGCCTGCACGGCCGGCTCGAACAGCGCCGGCTCGTCGGCGTAGACCAGCTCGAGCCGCTGCGCCCAGCGCGTCAGCATGTCGCGGCCGGCCGTGTGGCCCTCGTCGGCCCAGCGCGCCGTGGCCAGGACGGCGCGCAGCCAGCCGTCGGCCAGGTGCCGCAGCGTGTCGCCGCGCACGGCGTCGTTGGCCGCGCGCGCCCACTTGGGCATGCGCAGCGCCACGGCCGTCGCCTGCGCCAGCAGGTCGAACCACTCGGCCGGGTGCGACAGCGCGCTGCCGCCGGCCAGGCCCTGCAGCGTGAAGTGGTCCAGATACATCACGATTGTGTCGCGCAGCTCCTCCAGCGCCGGCCGCACGCGGTGGAACGTGTAGTCGTCGGCCGCCGGCCCCGCCTTGTTGTACGGGAACGCCGCCAGCAGCCGCCGCTGCAGCCGCTCCAGCTGGCTGCACGCCGAGCTGACCGTGGGCTGCGGCACCAGCTGCCGCACCTGCGCACCCAGCTGCGGGTTCTGCGCTACCAGCGTGTCCAGCAGCGCGCGCAGGTCCTTCGCCTCCAGCGGCTCCAGCAGCTTGTCCAGCGCCACCTCGCTCGGCCCCGCGCCGCCCACGCGCGTGCGCTTGCGCCCGTCGCGCCGCCGCAGCGGCGACCCGTTGATCACCGCCGCCAGCTCGTCGCTGCCGCCGCGCCGCGGCTCAACGCTGCGGATGCGCCGCGCCGCCGGCTCGGGCGTGGGCGACGAGCTGTCCATCGCCTCGTCCTCGCTGCTGGCCTTGCGCTTCTGCCGCCGCGTGCTGGGCTCGCCGCTGGCCACAGCGTCGCCGTGCACCGCGCCCTGCCCGAACCCCAGCCCGAACCCCATTTCGCTGCCCATGTGCAGCGGCGCCCGGGCCGCGCCCCACGCCGTGCCGTTGAAGCCGGCGCCGGAGCTGAACGTGGCTGCCAGCGCAGACGCCTTCCAGTGGCTCTGCTGCGACATTGGGCCGGATAGATTGAAGCTGGGTTGTCAAATAGTCTGTGTGAAACGGCGAAGCGGTAAAGAGGGAGGAAATGTTTTGCAAATTCTAATTTTGAAGCAAACGGAAAAGAAAAAGAAAAAGCGGCTGGGGGGTCTTTTCTTTTGTGCGTTGTTGTGGTTCCATTTATTGATGAACGCGTGCTGCGTTTCTTGATAAACGCTAGCCGCAGTTGTCCATGGCGCTGCGTGCGGCGGCCGCCCGCTGCTGGTCGGCCGGTGCTGCAAAGTCGTCTGCGGCCAGCGAGCTGGCGCCCGAGCCGGGCTTGGAGCCGGGCAGCAGCGGCTCGGCTCCGTCGGGACGCAGGTGGCGGTGGCCCCACAGCGCCAGCGCCGTGGCCATGCCCACCAGGAAGCCCAGCCCGTCGTGCGAGAACCCCACCAGCCCCGCCGACGTCACCAGCACCACCACAAAGTCGTGGCGGCGCCGGCGCTCGTTGTGCGGGTGCTGCGTAAAGTTGCGTGCCACCAGCCCCAGCTCGATGGACGCCATAAACAGCATCACGCCCAGCAGCGACGACGGGAACCACCGCAGCACCACCAGCAGCGACTCGCCAAACACCACACCAATCACGATTTTGACCACGCCCAGCGCGTACAGCGACAGCTCGGTGCGTGCGCCAAAAAAGTACTGCCCGGCCAGCCCGCCGCTGCCGTGGCAGAACGGCATCGAGCCCAGGAAGCAGCCAACCAGATTCATCACGCCTATGGTGCCTGTGATGTGCGTCATCGACGGCCGGTACCCCGGAAACAGCTCGCGCGCCAGCGCTGCCAGCGCCACCACCGAGTTCAGCAGCGTCAGCGGCAGCTGCCCCAGCCCGGCGCTCAGAAACCCGCTGCGGAACTCGCGTGCCGTCGGCACCACCGCATGCACAAAGTGTGCGCCCGGCTCCACGTCGCCAAACTGCCCGTGTGTGCCGGTCTGCGCCAGCGCAAATGCCACACCCACCATGAACACCAGCAGCGCTACCGGCACGCGCCGCCGCTCGTACACCAGCAGCACCAGCACAAACGACGACGTTGCCCACCACAGGTTGTCGCTCCACACCAGCCCGCTGCCCCAGAACGCCGGGTGCTGCTTGACCAGCTCCACGCCCTTCTTGCACAGCTGGAAGCACGTGCCCAGCTGCAGGCCCTTGACCACCGGCAGCGGCACCAGCCGCGTCACCAGCCACAGCAGCCGCGACACGCCCAGGAAGAACACGATTGCCGACACGCCCAGCCCCGCCCCGGCCAGCTCGCCCGCTGTGAACTTGTTTGCCAGCGCAATCGCCGCAATTGCTACACCGCCCCGCCGTTAGCTCGGCACCCCTGCGCTAGCCACATGCACTCTGCTTCCACACTTACACTTCATCGGCTGCACGCACATCGGCACGCCGTATATAAACCCCGTCATTATGTTCCACAGCCCGCCAAAGAACAGCGACGACGTCAGGCTGGCCGACCCCTGCAGTGTCAGCGAGATCAGAATCGGCACCAGCGTCCCAATATCGCCCAGCGCCCCGCTGAACTCGCGCAGCGTAAAGTGCTCGCGCATCCGCCGCCCCCGGCCCTTGATGTCCCAGCATGGCGGCACCGGGTTCGGCACGCTGTCGTCGCCGCCCGTCTCCCACTTGTCCTCCTTGATAAATGCCACCACCTGCTCGCGCGTTGGCAGCCTGAACCCTGCCATCGTACTGTCCCTTGTGATTAATTATTTAGTTGAATAAAAAAGGATGCCTGCCCGTGACTGCCGCTGCTCACGCGCGCCCCTGCCTTTAAGC
The DNA here is from genome assembly GCA_027575275.1 of Coemansia sp. RSA 2711. Taxonomy (NCBI): domain Eukaryota; kingdom Fungi; phylum Kickxellomycota; class Kickxellomycetes; order Kickxellales; family Kickxellaceae; genus Coemansia; species Coemansia sp. RSA 2711. The sequence goes on from JANBPA010000004.1 coordinate 137,179, forward strand.
TCGGCTCACAGACGCAGCCACCGGGTCGTGTGACACATGCCGTCTGTGCGTTCGGCAGCGCTGGTCCTCCGTCACGGCTCAGGAAATTTGCGCTGCACTGCTTGCATGCAGCCAATTGTCGCTCGCGGAGACCCAGATGCAACGTTATCGCTACTATGCCTACGATCACCCTGCGGACAGCTGGGCCGTTCGTACAATTTAATCGGCTACGTTAGCTCCGATCAGCCCTCCGTGTGCTATTTTTGCGTCGGTTAGCAGTAGCTGCTGCTGCCTGGAGGTAATCGCGCTCTATTTTCGCGTGCTCGCGTGGAATGCGTGCTATTTGCATTGCATACGCGCCCGCCCAGGCCCTCTTTACGGGGCAAATACCGCCGATTGCACCCACAGATCTTGCGGGGAAGTGCAATTTGTAGGCACGCGGGTCCCCCCCCCGTAAATTCAGCAACTGCCTCCTTTACTACGCCCAGCAACGTTTAAACCCTGCATCTGCCGCCGCTAACCGGAAATGTGCTCGCTTTTACCGTTTACAGCTCGACATGGTGCGCTTAAAGTGCGTTTTATTGCTCTCACTTCTAGTGCGCGACACGCTGGTCGTGGCCCACGGCTACACTTCCATTTCTCTGAAACGCGGCAGGATCTTTGTGCGTAACCGGGCCCACGTACGCCGCAACGCGCTGAGCAAGCACGCCCATTTTCTCGCCCAAACCAACCACCAGACACCCCTCGGCAAGCGAGACACAAACGTCACGCCTGCATACAATCCAACCACCACGCTGTTTTACGCCGGCCGCATTTCGCTCGGCACCCCGCCACAACAGTTCCTGGTTAACTTTGACACCGGTTCGGCCGATCTCTGGGTGCCCAGCGCACAGTGCAGCAGCGAAACCTGCCAACTACACCGGCAGTTCAACGCGTCAGGCTCCAGCTCCGCCGCTATCCGCCATAGCCGGCGCGGCCAACCCCGCCAAGCACGGACTGCAATCGAGTATGGCACGGGTATGGTCGCCATCGAGCCGGGCCAGGACGTGCTTCAGTGGGGCTCCATTCGCACGCATAATGTCTCGTTTGGCCAGGCCACGCTGATGACGCCCGACTTTGATGCTCATTTCGACGGCTTGTTTGGGATGGCCTTTCCGTCGCTGTCCAGTCCGGGCCTGGAGCCTCCATTTTTTACACTTGCGCGCAACCAGCAGCTAAATGCCAATCAGTTTAGCTTTACGCTCGGCGAAAGCGGCGGCCGTTTAGACTTGGGCAGCGTGCCTGCTACCCGCCCAGGCTCTGACACAACTTGGGTGAAGCTCGTAAAACCGCAGTTCTGGGCCGTACGCGTCAGCTCCGTCGCAGTTGCTGTCAAGAAAGTAGCGCCAGCAAACCTCATCCGCTCCCTGGCTGCCGACGCCCAGCTGATGCCCACGCAGCTCTATTCTGCCGCCGGCAGCAAGCTAAAACTCGAAGCGGACGGGGTCGGCTTGTTCGATTCGGGAACAACGACCATTCTTTGCCCTTCCGCAATGGCCACACGGATTAACCGTCTTATCGGGGCTTCCGACGACGGCCTACACGCTGATTGCAAAGCATCCACCGCTGGCCCGACCTTCACCTTTGCTATCGGACAAGGTAACTCTCAATTCTCGATTGCCATTAAGCCACACCAGTACATACTGGGCGACGGAAATCCTGCTCATGGATGCATGTCGGCTTTCCAGCCCGGCGGTCCGCGTGACAAGTGGATTCTTGGTCTGCCTTTCTTTGCAAATCGCACAGTCACGTTTGACATTGATAATGGCCGAATAGGATTCAGCCAAGCACGCACTGGCATGTCTATCTACGAGCAAGATGTCACTGATATCGTTGAGAATGACGGCTCAGACGACAATACAGCCGGCCAGCAAAAAAAGATGGCACCAAACATGTTTAGCATTGATTCGGGCTCAGGTGATATTGAAGTTTCAATTTCATCAAGTCTAACACGATGTGGTTGGCCTTCAACTGCTGTACTGCTTGTAGCCTTCTTATATATTATGATATAACAAGTTTATTTTCAAACGTATATATAAATAAATGTCAAATATACATTCAACTACCCCGCATCCACTAAGGACTATAATTATAAGCAGATTGCCCTGAGTGACATCGCATAGATTGTTGCAAAAGGAATTTACATAGCACACCTATATAATTTGCCAAAATACCAATAGTAACTTATGTTATTAGTAGACTGTACACATTAGCACATTACAAATAGATATAAGCTGCTATTAATTTGTATTTATCTGTATAAAATGTCAAATAATCAACAATTATTTCCATATTGACTACACATTCTAATTGATTTGGAGTCCCCAGTTATTTTGCTGCTGACAAATACTAAAGATAAAAGTATTCTGCCAACGTTGTGTACCTTGGACCAGATAAATTTTTATACCAGCATGATAATAATAT
>JANBPA010000040.1:0-57842 GCA_027575275.1 Coemansia sp. RSA 2711
TAAATGGCCAGATATTACAACACGGTTTATTGCGCAGTTATCCTTAAAAACTCTAACACGAACAGCTTGCTGCTTGTGGGCGGTGCCGTGACCACTGGCAAAGTTAGACCATATGGACGGTTTTTTGGATGTATGTTTTCTGGTTATGAACGGCTCATTTCTAACAATATTTGCAATGACTGGGCTTTATGCCACCGATATGTACTTTTTCTTATCTCGGCAGTCAGCTGAGACCAACAAGCGGTACAGCTTACGTTATGCTACAGAACCATTAGGCTCAAAGGCCCGCCTAAGCACTATTACTGTTGCTGGTAGCAAGATGTGCTCTTAAAGACGATTGTTTTGGTGATATGTCAAACAGCTTAGCAAAGCTTTTTATTTGAGAAACCGGACAATGTATGCGCATAATGTTTCATTTGTGATCTCAGACGCATAAATCTTTCAAAATGCTCCAAATGCGATGACTAGAAATGAATGAGTCTCGACCGTTTCAGTCTATCTTTAAAGTCTAATGCTGTGTGTAGCAGGGTTTATGCTACAGTATTCCCTGAAAGTTCCACACATTGCTTTGTCGCGCGTAATAAATAGCCGTCAAACGGAGCGCAATACTTTGCCAGCACCTTTTCTTGCAATATTTTTTACCAAGGTTCCCTTACCCATCCTACACTTTCACGTATCAAAACTATTAATATTCTGGTAGCGTTTAACACCGCATCATGCCCGTCGATAAAGGTGACTATACCAGGCGCGAGTCGATTGCTTCGGACATAAGTCCTGGCGACGAATTTAGGCCGTTGGACGAGTACTTCAAGCCCGGATCTACCCGCGCTCGGTTTGAAGAGCTGGCCAGCACGTACCGCAGCTCTAAAGACAAGAATGGCCGCACGCTGTCGCGCTTTGATGACCTGATGCGACAGAAAGCGTCGTTGTTCCAAGTCATTCAACTGGCAAAGTGAGTACAGTTAAGCGCTTTGTGGGCTGATTTATAGCGCTATAGTATGTTCATATCACTAACTTCACTGTACTGTTATGTAACAACTATAAGTTCTATAGAGGTGGTGAGCTCCCTCCGACGCGCCAGATTCTCGAGAGCATCAACAAGATTGACTTTGACAGCATGCGAGAGTATGCAACGACGTTTCAAGGCAAAAAGGTTATCGACAACCTGGAGACCGCAACCAATTCCGGTACAAAGGCGTTTGAAGATATCAATGGCGAGGACAACGCGCAAAGTATTATTGCGGACCTGGACAGCGTCCGCAGAAAGACGGTTGATGACCGCAAAGTGCTAGCGCGCAAGGCCAAACAAAGGACCGAGGCGTCCAAGGATACTGCGACTGTCGCCGGCAAGGACTTTTTGAACATTGCCCAAGGCGTGGGCACATCTTCAACGTTCCGCAAGGCATTGGCCGACATGCTCAGCGTGGTTAACGACACAGTGCAGCACAAGGAGCCCGACGCCGGCACTGACGAGCCGCTGCTTGATCGTATCCGCAACTTGGTCGTGGAGGTGCGTGAGAACCCCAGCGTGCGCAAGTCACTGGCCTCGCTGCACGCGCTGTACCTGACCACGTACGAGCGCGGCACAAGGGCTGCCCAGGACGCCGATGAGCAGTTCAAGGATCATCCGGCAAACGAGGACCTAACCGACGCACGCCACCACGCAAGGACACTGTTTACCAAGCTGGGTAACGGGTACGACATGACCACGCTTGTCACAGCGATCACGGCTATTGGCAAGATGACGCGCGACAACCAGGGCTTCCGCGAGCTGACCGACGATGCCAGCAGCTTTGGAAGCTGGGCAATGGACGTTGATTCTGCAGAGCTAACTTCGGACGAGTTCAAGACCCGTGGCCAGGCGCTCATTGACAAGAGCCACAACGTGCTGTCGGACGAGGAGCGCTCGCACTTTAAGACGCTGTCGTCGGAGTCGACCAGCTACATGCACGCGGTGCGCGATAACCCAGTTATCGACGATTACAAAAGCTCGATGGTCGGTCTGGCGCACTCGATCACCGGCAGCGAGCTCAGCGACGAGGAGCGTCGCGAGCACTACCGCGCCCTGCGCCAGGACTTGATGGCCAACCTGCCTGTGTTGATTCAGGCTATCCGCTACGTACCGCTGCCACGGATTGCCGGCCAAAATAAGGAGCTCGAGTTTGCTGCTGACAATATCGTCCTTGATCTCAAGCACTTTGTGCCCGAGCACATGAGCCTCAATGCCCACAGCGAGGTCTATCCGCGCGCCATGATGCTTAACGACAAGAATGCCGCGCGTTCCAAGATGGGATTCCACGGCGAGCAGTTCTTTACGCTGACCATGACCGGCATCCACTTTGTCGCCAAGCGCGTCGCGTTTTATATCAAGAAGAAGAAGGGCATACCGCGCCTGGCCGAGAAGGGTATTGCAAATCTTCATGTCGGAGGCCGCGGCATGGATATAATTGTGCGTCTGCGCCGGCTCCACGGTAGCGAAAAGCCCAAGATGCCCACTGGGAAGAGCGCGTCGCCGTCGACTAAAGGCAAGGAGGTTGAAGGCGACACCCAGGCAATGCGCTCCAGCCGTGAGCTCGATATCGTCGACGTCAATGTCAAGCTACACGAGCTGGACATCAAGGTGCGCGAGAACAAGCACAACATCAGCGGCACGTTGGCACTGGCCCTTATGAAGCCTGTGGCCCGCAAGCTGATTGCCAAGAACATCGCCAACTCGCTGACCGAGAACTTGATCCGAGGCGACCAGCTCGTTGCCCGCTATGGTACCACAGCCCAGGGCATTCTGGTGAGCAACAGCAAAAAGGCCATGACTTCAGCGAAGGGCGCGGCGAAGAAGGGCACCAAGAAAGGCAAGGCGCAGCTCGACAAGGCGCGCAACAAGGGCGAAAACGCGGCCGACAAGGCCAAGGCCCGCCGCGACTCGCTAGTCGAGCAGGAGCCCGGCGCGATAGCGCAGGAGACAGCCTGAACACAGTTTTTTCCCCAGTTTTCGCACATCTTGCTAATTATCGTTTTTACAGCTTTGTCCAGCATTGACTTGGCAGGTCTGATCCAGTGACGTCAGGTCTGGTGGTTCGGCTCAGGAAAAGAATCGCGCGGTCTTCAAGTAAACCGCGTTTTTCGCATTTTATCACTCGCTCTTTGCATTTTCTGCATTTATTATTCAAGCCGTGCATTTTATTTAACACCACAATGCGCGTCGGGAAATTGCTGCTTGCGGTGGCAGCGCTGGCTCAACCGTGGCAGGCGGCGGATGCACTTGGAATGTCAACAAAGCGACGTCGGGAATTGAGGTACTTTTCGAAAATTGTTGGTAGCGGAGGGAGCAGGCGTGCACAATCCAAGCTTGATCTCACGAATACAGACGGCTGCCTTGCGTTTACATCCACATGATATTGACTAAATACACCGCTACCGGTTTGCGCTGGATCTGTAGAGATATGGCGAAGGTGGGTTTACAGCCTCATATACCACGAGCGGCTATGAATGATTTACTCTGCGCAGTTTTGACTGCCGAGTGCGCACAATATGATAGCTAATCGAGCGATATTTACGTACAGCCGAGTAGGAGTCGTTTTATCACGCATATAACGGCTATATGAACTACGCGTTTCCATTTGACGAGGTAAGCAGCTTGGCGTCGCAGTTAAGGTGGCACCTATATGGCTGTGCTGCAAATAATCACTCATGCAGACGTGTTTTGAATCTGATATATAGTTGAAACCGATGTCATGCATTGGCCGCGGGCGCGATCGGGAAGATCCGTACGTATGCAAAAGTGCCCTTCTACGCGGACCAACGAAGCTGCCCAAATTGTGTCGCTGCTAACCACTGGGCATTATATTTAGAGCCAACTACGGGCTAAACGATGTGCTCGGCGACTATGTGCTGACGTTAGTTGATACACTTGATACACTAGCGGTACTTGGAGATCGCGAAGGCTTTGCTCGCGGAATTGAGAAGACGTTGCTGTATCTAGAAAACTTCAATATTGACAGCCATGTCCAGGTCTTTGAATCCACGATCCGGATGCTTGGTGGTCTACTCAGTGCGCACATCATTGCCACCGACGAGAGCGACATCTTGGGCGTTCGGTTAGATACAGACGGAGAATACGGCGGTGAACTGCTGCGCCTGGCCCGAGAGCTCGGCCACCGCTTGCTTCCGGCGTTTGAAGCGTCTCCGAGCGGAATTCCGTTTGCACGGGTAAGTCTTGAACTTGATTGCTGCAGGAGAACTCGCCTGCCAGATCAAAAACCTGGACAACTTGCTAAAAATATGTATTAATGGGCGTATTGTCTGATGTAGACCAATTTGAAGCATGGCGCTCAAGCTGACGAAACCACATCCACGTGCGCAGCTGGATTCGGCACGTTGCTGCTTGAGTTTGGCACGCTCAGCCGACTGACAAACGAAACCATATTTGAGGATGTCGCTCGGTTGGCGCTTGCAGAGATGTGGGCCGCTCGCTCAAAGCAAAACCTCTTTGGCAATACCTACGATCTGAAACGGCGAGCTTGGACACACTCGGTTGCTGGTATCAGCGCAGGCGTGGATTCGATCTACGAGTACATGTTCAAAGGCTACGTGTACTTTGGCGGCCATGAATATCTTCGCGTCTTTGAAGCCGCGTACAACGGACTGCTGCAATATTCTAGAGACACGACCGGCGGATATGCGTTCTACAATGTGCACATGCGAACGGGCGAGATAGCGTCATCATGGATCGATGCATTGTCAGCGTATTTTCCGGGACTAATGGTGCTGGCTGGCGATGTCGATGGCGCTGAATCGGCGTACATGCTGTACTACCATATTTGGAACCGATTCCGGGCCATGCCCGAACGATTCAACCTGCTTGCGCGCGAGCCGGACATTTTGTATTACCTGCTACGACCCGAGTTTATTGAGAGCACGTACTATCTGTATCGCGCCACACTGGACCCGTTTTACCTGGATGTCGGGGAAATGATTCTGACCGATATGAACGAGCTGATGCGAACGTCGTGTGGATACGCGTCGATCCACGACGTGCTGACACACACGCTAGAAGATCGCATGGACAGCTACGTATTAAGCGAGACATTCAAGTATCTCTACTTGCTGTTTGACGAGGACAACCCACTGCACAGGCTAGACAACGGTTTTGTATTTACGACCGAGGGCCACGTTCTGCTGCCGTTGTCGCCGGTGCGCAACGGATCGGCGCAGTATCCCCGCCACTCATCGTTTTCTAAGCGCAAGCTCGTGCATGATGATCAATTGCCAGCGCTTATTAAGCCAGCGCTTCGCAAGGTGGACAACATTCGACGGCGGCTTGGTGAAACGCACCCAGAGGATATGTTTGCATTCCCGATATTTCCCAGTATGCCTGGGTCTGATAACGCCACGCAAGCTAGCTTAAATGGCCAACACGAGCAGCCTCGCAAGTGTCCCGTACCACGACTATTTGGCTTGACTACGCAGCCATCACAAGACACTGCGCCGAAAACGCGGTTCCCTGCTGATCGAATAGCTGCCGAATGGAAGCCGCTGAACTTGCAATCGCCACTCGAGCGGCTACACGCAATGCAGCGGCTTAACCGCGCCTTGCAGAGCCCGGCCGGCCACAGCATGCTGTACAAGCCGTACCTTTTATCCCTTCACGCCACCATTGCCGCCGAATCGGTTCCGCTGCGCAACGACTACTACAATGTTGGCGCACTTGTCTATCAACCTGTGCGTGTCGGGAACGCAACTGTAGACAGCGCCGCTGTGCCTCCGGCTCGGAACGGGACTGCCGTAACGAACTTGGCGCTTGCATTTGGACAAGAGTTTGATGCAATGTGCAGCGTGTCGTCGCATCTGTTTCTTTCGCAGCGCCACGAGGTGTGGAAGTCTGCACTGGTGGCAAATGTGGACACACAAGGGACGCTGGATCTGCCTGGCGATGCCGACACATGGCTGTCGCCCAACACCCGCCAAGTGTCGATAACCGACTACATGTTTGCACGTGCGACGACCTCGCAAATTATTTCGGTTGACGTCTCGTTTCATCCAAAAGGGCGGCAAGGACTGCCGTTGTTCCGCGATATCCAGTTTGAGCAGCCGGATTTGGCTGCTCGCATGTCGCTTGCCGAGTTCTTTGCGCAGCAGCGAGAGCAGCTTAAAGAGAGCGACTGGCCGATGTACGCAATGTCCCCGATTCCGCCTCGTAGGGCAGTAGTCAGACGGCGTGGCTATTTTCCGCAGACGAGCGATAACGGGCAGCAGCCGCAGCGAAGGCTTGTCTTCACCAATGGTGCTGGCCAGGTGATGACTGATAGTGTGGTTGTTCGCACAAGTTCAGGTGCAGCGCAGCCGAAATACGCTGGCAAGAGTGGAGGCGATGCATCCAGTCGGCACATTGTACCGGAGCCGACGAACAATTGGACGACAGCGTCCAAGAATGCTGTTTATAATTCAAGCGCAGTCAAGCGCAAGCAGAGGTCGCCACATGACCGCCACCGTCGGCGTGAGTACGCGGGGCGACTGGCGTATTTTTCAGAAATGTCGCTGTATCGTAGCAGCGAGCCAGCGCTGGTTCCTCAGCCGACGGTGCTAACTATGCTGCATCTGCGTGGGTCGTCGGCAATCTACGGCTGCGAAGAGTACACCCCGCGGGAGCAACGGCTGTTTGCAGGCAAGGTTATTGCAGCGCGTGTAGGCGGCGGGTGCTCAATTTGGGAGAAGGCCATTCACGCAATGAATGCCGGCGCCAGCGCATTGTTAGTCGACACGGTGCCCGCCGCCGACAGACACAATCGCCAGCGGCAGCGTGAGCAGTCGGCAGGAAATGGCAGCGTGAACGGTGCGGCAATAAATGCAAGCGGCTCAAGTCAGCACGGCACCGCTTACGACACGTCCGGTTCTGCAACGCACCGGCTGACGGATAGGCTCCAGCATATTTGTGCATGGCGCACAGTGGCAGATGACAAGTGCTGGCCAGAAGACCAGTATGCGGGCGCCAGTTTGTACCCGGAATTGCGCCGATGGAGCCGATGGCTGCTGCGTCAAAGGCAGAGTAACGCAGACGTCAATTCTGCGCTGCAGCAGTCGGATACCGCTTCACACCCAATATCGATGCCCGTGGTTATCGTTGACTCGAGCGTCATCGACGAGATCGAGGAGCAGCTGGTTGCGGGGTGCACTATTCAGGTAGAGCTATTGTAGCGGTTGCATTTTCTTAATACCTTGGGGCTTCTTTGTGCAAGCAGATGGCAGCGGTAGAAGAGGTGGAGTTAGCGCAGCGTTATTGTGCGCAACATGTATTAAAATGCACCTCGTAAATTGGAAGTATGGTCACTTGGGCACCCTGTTTTGACTGGCACTTTTGGTCACACGCTGTAATTCAAGGCGCATTGTACCCAGGGGGTTTTTGTATGCTGGTTTACTCTGCATTTGTGAATACGACAGGGTTTAGCTGTTACATTTAATATTGAACAGCTGACGGCAAATCCTTCATGTGGTGTCCAGATATTCGCCAAACCGGCCAGCGTGTGCTTGCTCGTTTATTTCCAGCAGCACATAAACCTGGCCCAGCTCTTGGATTACGGATTTAATATGTTTATTTTTTCCAGCTGGTTGCGCATGTGTCCCCGAAAAATATTACCTTGTCCGAATAATGTCCGCTGAATTCGTGGCTGCATTTATTACAAATACGGGTGCAATGTCTCGGCCGAAAGAGCAAAATGTTTATGCAGCGGCTCATAGTATTTCGTACACGAATTAAATTTATATTTGCATCCACATGGCTGATGCATTTACAAACGTAGTTGGCTGTTGATAAGACAAGTTGGATATGAGTACCTAAACTAATCGAGTTGTAAAGGATGTTTGCTGAGACTAAACCAACCGCCACAATGCGAAGTTTGCTGTTCCGCTTAATGTGCGAGGCACGAGGCATTTACAGCCGGTTTATATATGCTTCCGGCTAAGCGCTGGGAAAGGTAAAATCAAAAGTGTGTACAGACGGCTGTGGGTTGCGATCACCTACAGTTTTGTCGTATTCACTTGAGAACACATCAGATTGGTTTCTCCTATGAAGTTGAAATTTCTAGCACGCTACGTGAATGGCTGTTTGGTTGGTTCAAACGCTGGTAAAACAATAAAAATTAAGAAAATGTTCAACACAAAAAACGGGTATCCAGGGCCAGATTTCATGAAATCTAGTTAAAACCCCATTTTCGACTATTTACCGCCGCTCTTAAAATTTTTAGGCGGAGGTAGGCTATTCGTGCCGTTGCAACTTGGCCTTAGTTGGCTTGGTTGCAGACCGCATGTTTGATGCAACTGCTACAATAGATTAGTCTAAATTTTAGTTGCGACAGCAATTGACGTAAACGCACCCCGTAGCTAAATTGAAAAGCGAATGCAATCTTGTTGGCCGCGGTTTCGTTGGAGAGCACGAATAAACGATACCGATGCGGGGAACAACCTATTTTCCTGATCGGCGGACACGAGCAGTTGGCAATCAACTGAAAATTGCTACTCCTTCCGAAAAATACAGCGAGGATCGGGTGCCATGTGCTCGCAGCTCATCCACCACAGCCAATAGTTACATTGGATTGGCCTGGATTGCAGCATATCAAGCGTGGCTATAGGTGGGAAAGCTCATTGCCGAAAAACTCGCCATGCGGAAAATCTTCCCAGAGTTGATTTGCAGCCGTGCGACTGGGGCAAGTGGTGAGCATGATGCTAGCTAGTGGCTGTGCTCGGTGTTTGCTGTCTTGTCGGGTATTCATTCATTGCCTTGCGATGCCGAGCGATCCTTAATCTCCCGATGTCACATTTTATGTAGATAAGAAGCCAATTCAAATCTCAGGCGCGCTGGATCATCGTGCATGTCAAGTGGTGTTCGTTCCGGCGGTTGCAGGCAAATTTGGTCGACTTTGTCAGCAGTTGGCCCGTGGCTACAATAGGTAGAATGGCTCAGCACCGCGCCAAGCGACTTTCACGGCAGCGCTGAGAGGGCTTGTGTCTGCTGCAGCAACACGAGGGAGAAGGTAGCATGTGTATGCGCTCTTCAGCTTTGTACTGCAAGTATCATTTAACATAGTACCGAGCGGCCGAAAAACGCTTATCTTTATTCGCTGATGAACCACACCTGCCATCCGTGCTGACTTCAGTAAGGTGCATTTATTTAGATGCATATGTAAGAAAGCGAGGAACAAGCCATATGCCCAAAACGGCGGTTGATGCACGACAATTGAATTGTGCCGGTTCACCTGGTGCTGCCTTGATCCCATTGTGGCGGCATGTACCAGGGACACCCGGCGCGTGTGGCCAGTGTGGGGGCGCGCACGAAAAAATGGGGGTTCCGAAGGGGGACAGGTCGGAAGCACAAGGAAAAAAGGGCAGTACAACCCAGAATTTGCGCTTCCGGCCGAGCAAGAGGGGATCCGTGTCAGCTGAGTCAAGCCGTGAGGGCAAGATAGAGCGGCCTCCAACCGGAAAATCGGCTTGCCTTGGCCAGCCAAGAGACTCTGTAGCACCTGGGGCTCGGCCATTTTCAAGGAGGTTGATATGATCCCGGTCACTCGAAAAGGAAAGATCTTCCTTTGACGGTACAGAGGACTTGCGGAATACAGCAAGGCAGCACAGTGTGCGTCGCGTCGCATCTTTCCTCCAAAGGCGGAATGGATAGGCGTGCTCAGGCCTTTGCAGCGTGGGTATCACACGACGACCGGCGCGCATCCGCCAATCCGGCCAGCCGATAAGGAGTGGCCGGCCGTAGGGTTGCGAAAAATGGGCCGCGTCAAATGGAGGCAGCCAGGTGGCTGCTCAGGGGGGGTGCGCAGCGCCTACCCCCTGCCCCCGGCAGGTTTGCACATTTGGGCTCGTGGCCGGGGCTATTTTGTGAAGGCAGGTTTCTCAGCGCGGGCAAGGCGCTTTTCCCGTGGCATGTGTGCGCGCTATTTGTGCTAAGGGCGCTATTCTTCGGAAGACCCGCCTCCTTTTTCTGGGCTCCTGCTCGATTTGCCCGCTCTGCGCGCGGCGTGCACAAACATGAAAGCTTCCGGCCATCTGCGGGCGCCAGTTTCTTTAAATACCAGACCCCGGCGCCGAAATTTTCTCTTTTTTCTCCATCTTCTGCTCAAGGGCTTGACTCCACATCAAAGCACGCTCTACTTTTCACCGGTCTTCCGCCTGCCCGCCTGCCCGCCTTAGCTGCTCTATCCTGCAGACCAGGTAGCCACATTTTCTCTCCGCCTCTCCCATCACATACGCTTTGCAATGTACCACCGCCCGCACTGCCAGGCATCGCCTGCCGACAATATGTATCTGGAGCCGGCGCAATTCCGCGGCCGCTACGTCGAATCGGCAATGAGCGCCAGTGGGCAGCTAATCCAGCGGTATCCAACGTACACCCCTCCAAGCGCCGGCCATAGCATGCCCATGTCAAGCCAGTCGCCTGTGGCCATGTCCTACTCGCCGGGCGCATCGCTGGTATCGGATGGCACAGTCGGCGACTTTCCGGCCGAAATGCCAAAGTCGCCTTCTCTGGCATCATCCAAGACCGCCTCGCCACCCCCGCCACCGCCATCGGCGGCGCGCAAGCCTCGGCGCCGCGGACCTCGGACGCAGTGCACTGCGGAAGAGAAGGAGCAGCGGCGCAAGTCAGCCCACTCGCGGATTGAGAAGCGGCGCCGAGAGCGCACAAACAATGTGCTCCGCGACCTGCAGCACATGGTCCCGTGGCTGAGCAAGAGCAACAAGGTCCAGAAGCTCGAGATCCTTGAAGCCGCAGCACAGTACATTGCTCGGCTCCGCGGCGACCCAACTCCACCCGCCAGCGACGACACTGCCGAGGACCACGCAGAGTGCAGCCCGATGAAAGTCGACTTTTTGCTGCTTTAGGCGCTGCGGCTCCAAACAAAGCGCGTGCACCTTTCTCCTGCTCTGTATCATTTTTCGTTGCATCCGTTGAGCCACCACTGGGCCTTCCTTTTCCTTTCGTGTTGCCATTGTCGAGGCAGATCGAGTGCCTTTTTTGTTGTTGTTTTGTATAATAAACCGTCTGGTGGGCTATTTTGTATGTCGGCTACTGCTGCGAGTGAAACACTGGTACACCTTTTTGTGCGTGCAGTATCCGCTCAGGCGCGGAGATGCAGAAGGCGAAATTGGGGACATCTCCGGCCCGGCCTTTTTCTCGGCATAGGCGGATGCCCGCAGCAGGCTGTGATTGGCCCATGCGCTCACCAGTCGCAAGACCCAGGCCAATTCTCTCCGCAAATTCGGCGATCTGCGATTGGCCTGTTAGGAAAGGGGGGGCCCGATCACCACGAATCCCCCATTTCTGTGCTGGACCTGGCAAAGGCGCTGGGCAGGCCCAGCACTGACTGCGTATTCGCGGCGGCGCCTGGCTGGCGGCTGCGCCTCTGCCACAAGTTACTCTGGCGCCGACAATTGCTGGACCGCAGGTCAAGAATGAAGTGTTGTGTGCCGCTTGGCGCCAGTGTATTGTGTCGTCCAGCAGTTGCCGCTAACGCACCTGCCTAAAAAGGAACAACAAATAAAGGGGCTGCCCAATTCATTGCGCGTGGGTGCCAGGAAGAAGTGACCGTGAAACCACTGCGAAGCAAGTGGCGATAAAAAAAACAAGCTGCGGGTTTCTGTCGCCTTGTCGTATTGTGGCGTGTAATGCCAGATTGTCTGCTCGGAAAACCTGGCATTTGCCGAGCAGTGGCCGCTCTTCATTGACATGCGGTATAAAAACACACCAGCCTGGCCCAAGTGTAAACAAATAGGACTATTTGATGTGTCAAATAACGCCCAAGCCTCCTCTTGGGCCAGTGCGCGATTTTGTCTGTCAAATGTACTCCGATTATATTCTGCACTGCATTGACTATTGTCGGTTAGCCGAATTAGTACGCCGGCTGGATTGTGTCCGCTGGCCTGAAACGATGTCTCGTGTTCCAGTATGCATAACCAGAATTGGAAATTTTTATATTTTGCTCGAGGTCAATGGCCCACATTTCCTCTTTTACGTGCCGCAACCGTGGCGAGATAAATGCACAAAGCGCTGCATTGGCCAGACCGCCTCCCATTGTCTGGTCGCAAGACTGGAAAGGCACGCGGTCCAGCTGCATATTTCACAGATTCACTCGAGCGCACAAGCGAAATACATGCGCAAATTGCATAAACGGGAATGCTTGTTCCCGTCCTCGGTAATAATCGAAGCGCGTGTTTTTGCAATACTCTTCGGAAATTCAGTTTGTCCGGGCACCCGAGTCAGGCAGAAAAAGAATAAAACAATTAAGCGCTCACGGAATTGCCAACAGCAGCTTGCCCGTGGTCTTGCGGGATTGCAAGTCGATGTGCGCCTGCCCGGCGTCAGCCAGCTCGTAAACTTTGAACACCTGCACATTCAGCTTGCCCCTCTCAAGAAGGTCGACAACTGCGCTGAGATGGCGCTGATACTCCTCGTCGGTGACAATGTAGCCGTACAACCGTGGGCGGAGCAGGCTCAAGTTCTTGGGCGACAGGTCAAACAGCTTGACTGGTGGTACGGTGCCCGATGCGTTGCCAAACGACACCATACTTCCCTCCCGGCGCAGCGAAGCAATGCTCCCGTCGTATGTGGCCTTGCCAACGCCATCGTACACAACATGCACACCTTCGGGCACAATGCGGTGCACCGCTTCGGGAACGCTTTCCTCGGTGTAGATGATTACGTGGTCAGCTCCGGCCTGGCGCGCAATTTTGGCCTTTGCCTCGCTTGACGTGGTGGTGATGACATGGGCGCCCAGGTCCTTGCACAGCTGGAGCAGAAGCTGTCCGGTGCCGCCGGCACCCGCCTGCACCAGGACCCAGTCACCGGCTGAGACCTTGTACGAGCGCGTTACCAGCGTGTGTGCAGTCAGCCCCTGCAGTAGCGCGGCCGCCGCAGTCTCCATCGTAATTACAGACGTATCAATTTTGGCCGCTCGTGCGGCCGAAGTTACCGAATACTGCGCATACGTATCTTGGTTACCCAAATACGCCACCACGTCGCCCACTTGAAGGTTGGTGACGCCGCTGCCAACCTCGGCAACCTCGCCAGCGGCCTCTTGGCCAAGCATCCCCGGCAGCTTGGACTCGTACACGCCACCGCGGAAGTACGTGTCGATAAAGTTGACGCCGGCGAACCGGTTGCGCACGACTATCTGACCGGGGCCGGCGGTTGGACGCGGAATCTCGGCTATTTTCAGGACCTCAGGTCCGCCAATATGCTCAAACTGAATTGCCTGCATCGAGCGAGTAGGTTGTTGTATAGAATAACCAGTGATAAAGTAGAGCGAAGCTAAGATGTTTGGAGAAAAAAGAGAACGTGGTTTCTTTCAAGGCCAATTTGTAAGCCGGAATGTGGATTTGCTTCCGTTCCCTAATCCGCTGCTAGAACAGCCAAAAGACGATCCGCAGGACTATCAGCACCAGCAGCATGAACCGGATGTTTGGATACGCAGCCGCCCATCTAAAGTCTAGCTCATGCGCACGCATCGACGACGGAACCGGAAACACGCCCGCATCGACAATATCCAGGAGCTGCTGGTAGCGGCGATTGGCCCACACGTTGAACACCCGGATGCGGTCCAGCAGCCACTGGCTCTCGTACGACCGCGCCTGGAGCTGCGCCCGAGGACCCCGCGGCTGCAGCGACTCGTCCGCAACTGTAGCAGCTCGGCGTGCTTGTAGATGCCACTGAGGCGGCGATTGCTGACTGCCCTGCGGCGAGGCAAGCAGCGACTGTGCAGTAAACTTCTTCCGGCCAGTCTTCAGCTCCCAGCGACCGCGCGGCGTTAGCGACCCGTGCTCCATATCAGGAGTAGCCACGTCGCCGTGCCGGCCACGCGCAGCAAGCCGTTCGCCGAACCCGCTGCTGGCTCCAAATGGCCGCAATCCACCCGTGTCATGGCCGCCGGCGGAGCTGATAGCCGCATCGTCCTGCATTTCTTTGATCGCGTCGATATCCCTGCGCGTAGCGTGGAACACCACTGCCAGCCGCGCATACAGCGTGCGGATCCGCGCCTGGGCTTCGTGGAGACTCTGCGCGCGCACGCGCATCGTCTCGCTTGCATTGCCCGACATTCCAGGATAGTCGTTGCGGCCCCACGACGAGCCGTCGTCTGTGGCCGCGAACAAGCGTGACAACACAAGGAAGATATCCGACACTATCGACCGTGCCTGGTCGGCGCTGCCCTCGGGCACAATCAGCCGGAGCTGCCGCTCGGCCAGCACCTCGGCGCCATGCAACATACGCACTGCATCGCCCAGCAGTGTGCTCGGCTCGAGCCCAAACACCAGGCACACTGGCGGCCGGCCAAGAACAGCCATGGCTGAGTCTAGTATTGGCGATCCACTACGGCACGACGCAATGTCCTGGATGTACGGCAGCAGCAGCTTCTGCGCTGCTGTTATCTGCATATCAAACGACGCGTTCTCGGCCCGGTTATCGGGAAGCCTAAGCGATATTGGTGCTCTCTTGGTCGGTGTCTGCAGAGCCAGGTTGCTCCCAAGACCAGAGGGGTCAAACTGCGGCGGCGGGCTGGCCATCTGCTCCCGAAGTCGCGGGTAGGCATCTAGCTGGCACCGCTCAACCGCAGCCAAAATCGCACGCAGATCAGGGGCCGCAAACGCACTGGCTACGCGATCAATAACCGCTAGCACATCCATGGTGAGCGGGTGACCAAACACCGAGCTCACTGCATCGTGGATCCACGTCTGCATGCCATGCCCAGCTCCAGCTGATGATCCACGCAAAACGCTCGCTGTATGCGCAAGCAAATCGACATTGGGCGATAAAACCTGACGCATAAACAGTGCCAGAGTTTGGCCATACAGTGCTGGCGACAGCCCCTTCATCATCAGTGGGATGCGTGACTGCCACAGCGACGAAATTTCTGCAGCATTGCTGACCGGCTCTCCCTTTGCACCACGCCATGGCATCACATAGCGAATCCAAATACTCGCTGTCACATCGAGGAACGGAATCCATATCTCCGAATCCGACACGCCTGCGCGCGCGCAGCTGGTGAGCACCAGCCCCAGCGTATCGCCGATGGCAGCGGTCAAGTTACGTGCCCGCAGAGTGTCCCGCACCGTGCCGTTCATATTAATGCGCTTGGCATGGGTCTCACGCTCACTGACCGCTGCGTCTGGGCCCTCGCTATTACACCCGGCGTCACCTGCCAAGTGGTACCGCTCCATTTGCCGTTCGCCCTTGGCCACGTATCCAACAAGCGCATGGAACAGATGCAGTGCTGACAGCTGTGCCGAGCCAGGCACCCACATCCAGTCGCCCTTGTCAAGAGCCGCATCTGGCATGCGCGCAGCAGCCACGACCTTGACCGGAATTGCCGGCAGCCACTGGACGACAGCGCAGGCGACAAAGAAGCTAGCCAACTCCAGTGCCTGATTATAGTCGCATCGGTCCAGCAAGTCCACGTCAATTGTTCCGGGCTTTCGATAGTGCTGATCTGTGGCCCCGGATAGAGCCTTCGCGTGGCTCAAATCGTGGAGCCGATCACGGATATGCTTCATTGGGCTGCGCTCCGCGCCCGAATCGCTGCGAGCTGGTGGCAGTTTTTCGGGCACCGCAACTGGGACAAAGAAGCCGATATACTCCCGTGCAAGGCTGTAGGCCACGTGGTTTCCCGCGCTCGATCCCGACCGTGGCAACCCTGGCGACTTTGGCGTATACGCTACAACGCTGCTCGCACCGCGTCCCGAGGCCTCCTGTGGTGCTGCCAGCGCCTTGACAATGTTGTAGATAAATAGTTCCAGCGCGTTAACACCAAAGCCGCCGCTAGCAATTGCACGCCGAAAAAACTCTGCTGGAAGTCGGGTGGCGCGCATAGCATCCATGTTGGGCGCTGCGCTGTATTCAGCCGGCAGGTTATGAAGCGGAATAGTTAGCAAGGCAGCGCCATCCACTGTGCCAACACCCAAACCAACTGCAGCCCCCCGTTGCCGCTGCAGCACATGGTATTGCAGCAGCGTGTCGACTAGGTGGCCGCTGGGTCGCAAGAGCGCGTACAGCATCCGCTGCTCTTCACTGCGCATCATCTCGCTGTTTGGTAGCCAGACGTGCACCAGCTTTGAAATTGTCTCGGCAATTTCGTTTATTACGCGGGTGTCGCCATTTGACCGAGATTCCTGCTGCAGGAACGGAATGAGCGCGTTGTAGACGGCAGTCGGCGAGCCGAGACCAAATGCCATGCGCAGGCTCTCGATCG
Source organism: Coemansia sp. RSA 2711 (assembly GCA_027575275.1). Classification (NCBI taxonomy): domain Eukaryota; kingdom Fungi; phylum Kickxellomycota; class Kickxellomycetes; order Kickxellales; family Kickxellaceae; genus Coemansia; species Coemansia sp. RSA 2711. The sequence continues at coordinate 16,236 of JANBPA010000040.1, forward strand.
ACACGGATGCCACGGGCTCCTTTGGTGGTGCACCGGGGGTGTCCATTATGCGCTGTAGCTTGGAATGGAAAATATATATAGGCAATGTGAAGAAGAGCGTGCCAATTCAACTATTTGTTGTTTGCAAGCTCACTTTAAAGGTTGATCCGGTGATTTATTTACAGCACAGCCACGTGTTTCCCATAAGCCTAGGAATTTATTCTGCGTTAACACCGACGAAGCTAAATAGCTTGAGCGCCATATCGCCGCGTGTATTGGCTGTTCAACCCCTTCCTTTGACCTACCACACTTAGCCATGCCTAGAGCGCACGGCAAGCGTCGACGTCCGGTGACTGCACGCAATGACAAACCATCTGCTGCGCCTGCGCTGCCGCTGCCCCCGATCCACGTTAATGGACAAGAGAAAATTATAATCGACGCAGATGCGCTGAGCGGTGTTGCCCGCGGCAAGCTGGGCAAATCTTCAGCGGACACGCGCCGGCGGATAAACCACTTTCACACGCTAATTAAGGAATACTCCAAGCTGGGCGCCAAACGATCGCAATCCCAGGATCCGGAGGCAGTGGCAGCGATCGATGAGCAGATCACCGCGGTGTCCCGGGAGATGGCGCAAATGGGCGGATTGGATTGGTATCAAAAGGCTAGTCTCTTGGGTCAATCCAAGCAGCGCGGCGGGGACACTAGCCGGTGGCTGGTGCCAAAGCTGCGCGAGCTGAATCTGGACAAGCGAGACGACAAGCTGCGCATGCTGGATGTCGGCGCCTTAAGCCGTCTCAACTATGCGAAGGAAAGGACGTGGATTGACGTTACGCCTATTGATCTCAATTCGCAGGAGCCAGGCATCTACCAGCAAGATTTTTTGGATATTGAGCTCGGACAGCGGCCAGATACAGACTTGAATGCAGAGGACGGTCAACATGATGACGGCGACGGCGGCAATAGCGACGACGGCGACGATAATGGCAAGCCGGCCGGAAATCCTAAGAACGAAATTCTGTGCCGGTTGCAAACCCCGTTCCACATCATCTGCCTGTCGCTGGTTGTCAATTTCATTGGCGATCCGGTTAAACGCGGAGACATGCTCCGACAAGCGGCACGGTTGCTGGCTCCAGAAGGACTGCTGTTTCTAGTTCTTCCGCTATCATGCGTCACAAACTCGCGCTATCTGGACGATGACCGGCTGCTGGCGATAGCAGCCCACCTCCAATTCGAGCAGTTGTTTGTTCATCACACGGCGAAACTTGCCCACTATCTCTACCGACTACGGCCAATGTCCAGGGCATGCAATGCCGACACAGGCCACGCATTTGCCAAAAAGCTATTGCATTCTGGCCCAGGTCGCAACAATTTTTCAATAGTGATTTAAATTTTCTATTCACTTTTTTAGAACTGCTGCGCGATGGAACAGTGTGTCAAACGACTCTGGATCCTTGAACGATCCCTGACGGTTCATGATAAACGCGTATGGGCTCCCCTTGGCGTATATGCTGTATTGCGGCGACCCCTCCTTGGTCACGCCCTGGTCTCCGAGACCCGTGAACAGCTTGTCGCGCGAAAACATGCTTGCTATCGGGTACCTGCGCGTCAACGTGCTACGTCCCGAAATCCGGTATGTCTCCAGTACCACTGCACTCCCCTTGTCGACAATCTTCATTCGGGCCACCGACCGGCTCACATAGTGCAATATCCCGCCGCCAATCGACACCCCGGCCACCAGGGAAATGCCAGCAATGCCGCCGCGCTTCCACGCGGGCGCCGGCGTCAGCTCGCCGGTCTCCTCGTCCTGTTCCATCGAGAAGCGCCAGTAAAAGTCGGCAAAATTCAGGAATATCAGCAACTGGCCGCCAACAACCCAGGGCGCCCAGCTAAAGTGTGTGTCTTTGAGCTGCCGGTCGTATACTGTCACTTCGGCCTTGTCTTTAAATGGTGCCATTGCTTTGCGAATCTGCCCGCCGCCCATCCGCACCGCGCTGTGCTTGCCTCGGCTCTGTACAACGGCATAGCGCAGCGGCCACAGAAACACCCTCGTCAAAACCATCGTGCCAACAACTCTGGAGAAACCTTAGCGCCGAAATAGCCCAACCACAGCAGCAGTTGATCAGAGAAACTCCGATGCGGATAATCGCATTTTACGGATACTTCAGTTACGGGTAGGCGACACGTGCGTGCTGCCAAGCGCTTTTTGGCTACACGTCGTTAGGTAAAATGTGTACAGTAAGCATATTTGCAGGTAAATATATTATATAATGCTAAATGCACAAGGGTAGCGCTCTATAGTTGCGCTACACTAGATGCCACTTTTAAAGTGTGAAATAGAGCGGCCACTTTGACACTAAAGTTGGCACCGGGAGAGGTATACAGCTGGGTCGACGGTTACGGATGCGGCAGCTGTCGATTTCGCTGATGTTGCTGCTGCTGGACACGGCGCACATCTTCGCTAGTAAACATCCCGTAGGACATTCCGCACGGCGACGGCTGGATCCCGTTAAGTATGTCGGCGGTGGCTCCGTCGACAGGAATGCTTGCCGTGCCGACATCAATTTGTAAGCCCCCGGGCTCGGCGGCCGATAGCGACGATGAAGATGACGCAGCCGGCGACGCCGTGTTTACCCGAAACACGTTGTTCTGATTAATCGATGAAGGCAACGGCGCCGTCAGTGGCCCGTAGGCCGTCCATCCCTGCGACATCATCACCCGTGGCAGCAGCGACTCGTCCAGTGCCAGATGCAAGCTGTCCTTGGCTCGTCGCACAATGTCCTGCGAGTCATTTGCCGAGCTGACCCGCCGAGAATCCTCGGATTCGAGCGCGTTGTCTGTCTGCTGCTGCTGCTGGGGTGCCGAGTTGCCTGTCGGCGACCGGCCATTGGGCGGAAAGTCGGGGGTCATTGCGCCCTGCATGGGCATCTGGATGCCAGTCGAGTCCAAAAACGGATTGTACGAGGCATTGGCCGCGTCAGTAAGCTGCTTCATCCACATGTCGTAGTATACGGATGTGCAGTCCGAGATCAACTCGGAGTGCGTTCCGCGCTCGACAATTTCACCGTTCTGTACAATCAGGATCTGATCGGCGTGGATGACAGTCGACAGTCGGTGCGCGATAATCAGCGTCGTGCGGTTCTGGGTCATCTCGCGCAGCGACGCCTGAATCTGGCGCTCGGTTGCCGTGTCCAGCGCGCTGGTGGCCTCGTCCAGACACACAATGCGCGGGTCCTTGAGCAGCGTGCGCGCAATAGCCACGCGCTGCTTCTCGCCGCCCGACAGCCGCTGGCCGCGCTCGCCCACCCGCGTCTCGTACTGGTCGGCAAAGCTCATAATTCGGCTGTGCACGTGCGCAGCATCGGCGGCGTCAATGACGTCCTTCATCGCCACGCCCGAGCTGCTGCCCGCCAACCCATATGCAATGTTGTAGCGGACCGAATCATTGAACAGCACCGTATCCTGTGGCACAATGCCAATCGCCTGACGCAGTCCAGTCTGTTGCACACCGCGAATGTCCTGGCCATCAATCAGAATGCGGCCCGACTGGACGTCGTAGAATCGGAAAAGAAGCCGCAGTATCGTGCTCTTGCCGCTACCCGACGGCCCGACGATAGCCACAGTCGAGCCGGCCGGCACCTTGAACGACACGTTCTTTAGTGTCGGCTGCTTGTCATACGAGAACGACACATTGTCAAACACAACCTCGCCGCAAGGAACTTCGAGCTTAGCCGGCGCCACCGGATCCTTGACCTCAACCGGCTCGTCAAACAGCTCGAGCAGCTTCTCCATGTCAATAAAATTCTTTTGGATGACGCGGTAGTAGGTGCCAAACCAGTTCAGCGGGCCGTACAGCTGCGCAATATATGACAGCAGCATAGTAAAGTCACCGACAGTCATTTGCCCCTCGTACACGCGCTTGGCGCTAAGCAGTGCGCCGGCCAGCAGCCCAACCTGGACAATGAGGTTCTGGCCCAGATTCATCAGGTTCATCGACGCGTTGCTGAACCACTCGGCATCCTGGAACTCGTCGACGGCTTTGGCGTACTCTTGGCCCTCAAACTTTTCTGCGTTGTAATACTTTACGGTTTCAAAGTTGAGCAGCGAGTCAACTGCGCGCGCTTCCATCTCGTTGTCCAGATAGTTGGACCGGCGGCGGTAGCGCGTTCGCCAGCCCGTGAGCAGCAGCGTGACCGCCAGGTATGAGGCCATGGTGGTAAACACGATGGTGCCAAAGTAGAGGTCAAACATCACCGAGAAGAAGTAGCACGCCAGCGCAATGTCGGCCAGCGTCGGAATCACGTTGAAGATGATTGATCGCAGCAGCGATACCACGGACGTGACCCCGCGGTCCTGAACGCGCAGGATCTCGCCCGTTTTGCGCCCGACGTGAAACCGCAGCGATAGCCGGTGCAGGTGGTCAAACATGGCAATTGAAATGCGCTTGGTCGTGGCCTGGCCAACCGGAATCCACACAAAGCTCTGCATCGTGCTGAGGATGCCGACGCTGCCCTGCATCGACTGCAATCCGGCGTACAGCAAGACGTTGACCCATTCAAACCGCGGCGCCGAACCGTCCTTGGGCGACAGCCCGTCAACCACGACCTTGAACTGCAGCGGCACCAGCACGTTGACTACACGACCAGCAACCAGGATCAACAGGCAGCAGAAAATCCGCAGCTGCATCAGCCGGTCTCCCGACGGCCACAGGAACGGAGCCAGCAGCCGCAGCCGCTGGCGCAGGCCCATGATGTCGTGGCTCAGATCGTCGGACTGGTGGTACATTTTCATCTTTTTAGCCCCGCTTTTGAGCGCGTTGGTGTCAAAGTCGTCGCTGTCGTCAGCATGGACTGCCGTATGCGCCGGGCCAGTACCGTGCTCGGAGCGGCGGGTGCCGGCAACCAGCGGCGTAGTCTCCAGCGGCTCGCCCTGCGATACCGTGCTGGTCGTGCTCGGCGTGGTGTGCAGCGCGCTCGAAGAGGTAGCACCGTACGTGCCTAGCCCCGGCGTAGTGTCGGCTCGACACAGGCGCGGTGGCTGCTGCCGTGCGGTATGCGCCTGGTTGTGTTTACCGGCCGCCGCTGCAAACTCGTCGTCCGAATCGCCCAGCGGCTTGCGAGTAGATTCGGCGGCAGAGCACGGCATGGCTTCGTAGCCTGCAGTGACATCCTGCGGCCATGGTTGCAATGGTGGTTGTTGCTGCTGCTGTTGCTGCTGCCGGCCAGAGTGCAGAGCCAGCTTCCGGTGGCGGCGCGCCAGATACGCCCCATGCGCGGCACAGCCGGCCAGCACCGAGTTGATAACAATCCGGATGGCTATCAGCGTGCGCAACATTGTGTTGTGTAGCGGCGCCAGCGAGCCGTGGGTGCCCGTCGGCGACAAGCTGCAGACAATATACGCATAGAGCTCGTAAATGGAGGCAATTAATGAAAGCAGCCAGAAGCATTCGCGGTCGGCCGTCCACAAGAAAGTTGGCCGCTGCACGCTCGCAACCCGCCGCTTGGATGGCGGTATGTATCTATGCCGAAGTTGAAGCACCCACGACGCCGCAATGCAAATCTGTGCAAAGGCCAGCCAGGACGACAGCCGGATTGCGCCGGTGTCGGGCCGCTGGCTGCGCGTGAGCTCCTGCCGCAGCGCAAAGTTTAGCATGGTGTGTACCAGGCTTTCGGCTGCCAGCAGCCAAACCAGTGCGTTGCAGATCTGCCGCAAGATTTCGGCCCGCGAAGTCAGGTTGGCGGCGGCGCTGGCGGCGGCGCGCATGGCCTTGCTGCCTGGATATTGCGTGCTCACGGGCTGTCGGATATCGAGTGCAGTCGGCGATGTGGACAGCGACTCGTGCTCGCTGTCGGAGGCGGGGTTGTCGTAGCCTGGCAGCAGCTGGTGCCGCTCAATGTCGGCGGTGTTGACTACAGGGCGGTGCAGAAGGTCATGACAAGGTATGTCAAACAAATTAACATCTCGTGAGCCGAGCCCCAGTGCATGCTGGACAATATGGGGAACATATTCGGGAACAAGCCATGCTATACCCGCGATGGCAAATAAATGCACGCGCAGACAGCGGGCCATTGTCGCCGCAATTCGCGATAGGGCGGGGACAATGAATCCGCGCGCACACAGATTTGACGCTGTCCTGCGAGCAGGCAACTATGAGGTCAAACTGAGCCCACAATGGGCAAAGCGAGGGGAGGTGCTGCATGCTTGGAGACAACTTTAGAGCGCGTGCAGCGTAGTCTAAGCATAGTGGGTCTGCCGCGTCGGCTTTGCGGGTTAGCAGTGCCTCGAGGACGAAGCTGCCCAGTTGCGCGAGCTGGCGCTTCGATTAGACAATAGTGACAGGCAAACCACAGGCGCACAATGGCGGATAGAGAGCCGTGTGCAGGGGCAGAAAAAGGGCAAGGCACAGCGAGGCGCCAGCGCAGCTGCACAATGGGAATACGCTCGGCGCCTGCCTGGGAGAGGCGCGCAGGGTGCAGGGTCCCTCGGGGGCATTTAAGCTTCTCGGCCGAGCAGCCCAGCCAGGCACGATCGGCAGCACGATGCAGCCTAATGGACGCAGCTGGGCAGAGGAGGCCAGGGGAAGCGCGTGGGACAGGTTGCGTGCAAGCTGCCCAATTTGGGGGGAGCAAAGGATTAAGAAGGCGGCGATCGCCCCTAAATCTGCGGTGCGCGCTTGGGCATGCAGAAATCCCAGCACAGAATACGCAGCCGGGCGGACGGAACTTGCCACGTGTGAGGATTAGAAGCATGTAATATGACGCGAAGCTGGCTGTGCATCTGGCAGCCGCAGAGGGACGAATGGGACGGACGCATGCCGGGAGCTCCATTCAGAGTGGGGATGCTGGGAACGGCCGATCTGCGCGCGCAAAAAAGCCCACGGTCATCTTGGAGACGGGAAAGGCGCGGATACGCCAGCCCCCAGGGAGCGGTATTTTCGGGCGCTGCTCGGGATCCCACCATGCATGCACTCGACAGCGGCCCTTGCAATAGCCGCTGCCTGAAAGAAGGCCGCCCTGCTCCCGTCGCCTCTGCCGCCGCAAAGCAGCTGCGCCAGGCTGAAATAGCATTGCGAGTAGGTTCTTTGTGGCCGCGCACATGACCAGGCGGGTAATGAGCAATCACCGGCTGTAGTCGCCTGGTGTTTTCCTGCTCGCGCTCTCCAGCATTGTGCGAGTTGCCCAAAAAGTCACGCACCCGCTAATATAATCCCTCTTCGTTCATTTCATCCCGCACAGACAATCAGCGGTGTCCCAGCACGCTGCAGCCGGGGGGTAGGGGATGGCACAGCGCCTGTGCGCCGCCACCGACGGTTGGCAAACTTACCTGCAGAATAGCGCCGCTGGAGCGCGCGGATGGCGGCAACGGCCGCAACGTAGCAGAGCAGTAGGAATCCGGGCAGCACGGCCGCCGACCACTGCAGGCGCAGCGCGATCCACGCTTCGGCCGCTGTTGCAGAGGGTAGCCGCCCCGGCCCGGCGGATACCGCTGTGGACAGGCCCATCGACCAGAGACGAGCAGTGTGGTGTGTTTAATGCAGGCTGTAAAGGCGGGCGCGCACGGCGAGAATGCAGAGTACGGGTCAGAGCGAGCTCCCGGCGAGTCTGTTGAGGCGGTTAGGCAACAAAGCGCAAAAAGCGTAAAATAAGCAGAGTTTGCAAAAAAAGAAAAGAAAAAGTCCGTTTACAGGGCCGCGATATGGGCCTCTTTTTAAATCAAACGCCACCCGAGGACGAGAAATAAACCGTAAAAAACGAGGGAAGATAGAGCACGCAATGCAGGCATTGCCTTCCATTTTTTTCGGCTCCCGCCGACGGCCGGGAAACATCGGGTTTATAAGGTGCCAGCCAGAAAGCACCGCTGGCCAAAGCTCGCCAACGCGACCCCCACAGTTGGGGCCGCTGGCTTCCTGATCGCCCAGGTCGGCACCCGCCCCTTCTCCCACCCCCATTTTCCCTCGCCACGGCAAAGGATGTCTTTATATCGCGCCTTGCCTTTCGATGCCAGCAAAGGGCCGTTTGGATGCAGCCTGCGGGATGCAAAAAGACTTTACTGAGGGCTCTTGCTGTGCAAGAAAAGGCCCTGCTTGTAGAAACAGGTGCCGGGTTGGCAATAACTGCACGGTCGCGCTTCGCTGCCATCTACTAATTCGTCGCTCATTAAGGCAATTATTGCCTGGTTTATGCGGCTCTAATGGCAATTGGCAGCCACGTCCCAAAGTGTCGCTGGCGCGCCCAAGTCAGCGCACGCCCAATGTCTGCTGCTGCTGCTGCTGAAACTCGGTCTGAAGAAAAGTTCTCGCGCCACCGCGACGTCCGCCGGTTTCTGCCCAATGTCGTCATCTGCTACTGGTTCTGACATCACCATTTCCTGTTTACTTCAGCAGGATTCGGGATCCGGGACCGCGAACCGCCTGGTTAGGAGCCGTTGGCGACGCGGCTCGAGCCGAGCCGCCAGCGCCATTTTTTTTGCTGGGCATTTTGAAACGCTCCGAAATTGCCTTTTGGCTCTCCAGTTTTCCGCTTTGTAAATTCTGCTTTCATGGCCATGGCCGACCAGCATAACCCCTCGCCCGCCAAGGACGCTGCCGGCGCGAACCGAAACACCGGTGTGCAGGCCGCGCCAGCTACTATTGCCGATCCGGTTGCTCTCGACACAGCCAGCCCTGCATCAACCACTGCTGCAGCTGAACCCGCAGCTAAATCCGCAGCAGCCCCGCCCGCTGCGGCCGATACGCTAAACGTGTACGACGAGGTTGAGATCGAGGATATGGATCTCGACATAGACGAGGAGTTTTATACTTACCCGTGCCCGTGTGGCGACAACTTTGTGATCTATGTGGAGGATCTGCAGAATGGCGAGGACATTGCAAAGTGCCCGAGCTGCTCGTTGCTGCTAAAGGTTGTCTACGACCCCGCCCAGTTCGGGGGCGATGGCGGGGAGTCATTTGAGGTGGACACCTCGATCCAGGTTGCCTGAGTAGCATTTCTGTCGTCGCTTGTACTATTAAACCGTTGTCCCAGGACCATCTCGGACCCGTCGGCATCAGATAATGGTGAATCACCAATCTTGAGACTGATTGTCTCCCCAAACGCGAGAAGCGCGGAATCTGTGCACAGTAATCTTTCTCTCTTCCTGTCTATTTTCAACAAGCTTTGGTCCGTCATGCCTACTAAACCGCACTCACAGGATTTTTCGGGCTTCTTCACCGAGGCAGCGCGCGTGCGCGACAACAGTCCGCTAAAGTCGCTGACCAAATACATGAACGCTGACCCGACGCTGGTGTCGCTGGGTGCCGGACTGCCGCACCCCGACACGTATCCGTTTGCCCAAGTTGGGGCTGCGGTGGCGCCCGCTGGCAAATCGATAGCCAGCTGCAGCAGCGCCGAATTGCTCGACGTCTCGGTGACGCCCGCGGCCTCAAACTCGATCGAAAGCCTAAGCAAATTCTTGCAGTACGGGAATGGGCGCGGTGTTCCGAGCTACTCGCGGTTTGCTCAGGAGCACACCGAGCGCGTGCACAGCCCGCCGTACGCGGACTGGGACGTGGTGGTATCCCTGGGCAACACTGATGCGTTTGTTAAGGCGCTGATGCTGTTTTGTGACCGCGGTGATACGCTGATTGTCGACGAATGGACGTATCCAGCGATTATTGGCACGGTGGTTCCAATGGGCATCCGGATGGCGCCGGTGCGCATGGACAGCCAAGGCATGGTGCCAGAGGCGCTGGACCAGCTGTGTGCCGAGTGGAGCGACTCTGCTCACCCCCTGCGCATGGCGTATATGATTCCGACGGCGCAGAACCCGACCGGCGCCACAATGTCGCTGGACCGCAAGCACGCCATTTACGCGGTTGCGCAAAGACGCGGGCTGGTTATCATTGAGGACGACCCGTACTACTACCTGCAGTTCGAAGCGTACAGGCCGCGGTCGGAGATCGGCGACTTGGAGGAGCGGTATGCGAATCTGCCCGGGATCTCGTCGCTGGTGCCCTCGCTGCTGTCAATCGACGTTGACGGCCGCGTGATTCGCCTGGACTCGTTCAGCAAGGTGCTTGCCCCGGGCCTGCGGTGCGGCTGGGTGACGGCCCCCAAGTACATAACCGACAAGATCCAGTTTCACAACGAAACTAGCATTCAGCAGCCCGCCGGCGTCAGCCAGGCAATTGTCTCGAAGCTGATGAACGAGCAATGGGGCCATGACGGGTGGGAGCGGCATCTCGTGCAGATCCAGCGCGAATACGCGGTGCGTCGCGATCGGTTTGTTGACCTGTGTCTCCAGCACTTGAAGGGCAAGGTGGATTTTACCATCCCCGACGCGGGCATGTTTTTGTGGTTCCGAGTGCTGTTGAACAGCGACATGCAGAACAAGCCTGGGGCGATGCAGGAGGTGTTTGACTCGATGATTGCTAACCACGTATTACTGGTGCCTGGATATATGTTTTCGCCGCAGGGCGCGTCTCCAGAAGTGCGTGACAAGCCGTATATTCGCGCGGCGTTTTCGTATGCATCGATGGACGACTTTGAGGTGGCAATTACTCGGCTTGCCCGGGCCCTAGAGCCGTTCACCAGCCAAGTCGCATGACGCTGATTGTCTTTTCAATTAACGGGTAGACTCGGTGACAATAAATGCACCACAAAATGTTTAAATGCGACATATAAGACAAAGCAGGAGCCAGAGTCTGGCTAATGCGCAAGTTCATTTGCGCAACCTTGCCTGCGCAACTGCGCACTGCAGCTGGCGGGCGCATTTCGCCGCCCATTTGCTATCTAATTCATCCCTCATCCACTTGGCGCGCGCTCTGGCACTCCGCAGCAGCGACTCTGGCAGCCCAGCAAGGCGCGCAACATTGAGGCCGAAACTATCAACTGATGCGCCAGCCACTAGCTTGTACAGGAAGGTGATGTCGGCGATTTCACCGCTCGAAGTGTCGGCTTGCTCCAGAAACGCCATATGGCAGGAACGAATCAGCGTGTTGGCAGCAAATGCATCCACCAGGTGCGCATAGTGCGTGACAAAGAACGCTAGTGGCCGCTTTTGCACAAGATAATCGAGCACGGCAAAGGCAATCGCAGCGCCATCGTGCGTGCTCGTGCCACGACCCAGCTCATCAATGATAGCGAGCGAGCGCGGCGTTACCCCGCGCAGCAGCTCTGCGGTCTCGCGCATCTCGACCATAAACGTGCTTTCGCCAGCCATCAGGTTGTCGCTGGCACCCATGCGCGTGACAATAGCGTCAATGATGCTCAGTCGCGCGCTAGCTGCCGGTACATACGACCCGCACTGCGCCATGATGCTGATCAACGCGACCGTGCGGATCAGCGTGCTCTTGCCGCCGGCGTTGGGCCCGGTGAGAATCATTGCGCGCGCGGCGTCGCTGCCGAGCTGCACGTTGTTGGCCACAAAGCCTGTGGCACAGACGCTGAGTATCGGGTTGACAGCGTCTACCAGGTCGACGCTAGCCTCTGCGCTGTCACTGAGTTCGGGGCGGCAATATCCAGACTGACGGGCCAAAACGGCTAGCGAGAACAGTGCGTCAAGCGTGGCCAGCGCGCCAACTAACTGACGCAGCGCCGCGTATTTGCCGGATATCTGGCGCAGAAACTCAGTGTATGCAGAGCGAGCGGCCTGCTGAAGGGACTCGCGGCAGCGTTCGCGCTCGGCCAGCTTTTCGCTAATGAACGGCGTGTGGAAACGCGAGTTGCTCTTGGTGCCCGAAATTTTGACCCAGTTGAGCGGTACCGACTTGGCCTTTGTGTTCTTGATGTCGATGAGATAGTCAATCCCAGAGATGGACTTGAACTCGAATGAGCCGTCCTTCAGTTCCTGGCGGATCAAGCCGGCATGCTCCTGGAGCTCGTGCTCAATCGCCGCAATGCGTGCATGGTACGTCTGCACCTTGTCAAACTGCGGACCATGCGTGAACATGTTCTCTTTGCGCCCGCTCCGAGCACTAGAGTAGTCGATCTGGCCCCGCCACGCTGCAATTGCCTCGCGCAAGCTGCTCGACCACGTGTCTAGGCTCAGCACCTCGGCAAGCAGCCGTGGTTCGGACAGCTCAAAAGTTTCCGGGACCAGCGTGACCGCGGTCTCGAGGCTGCGCAGAATGCGTAGAAGCTCTTGCGGGCTGGCCTGACCGTAGTGGATGCGACACAGGCCGCGTTCTAGATCCACTAGCTGCCCGATCTTACCGTGGATGCTGGCAAGTGTCCGCCGACAGTCGTCTTCGGCCTCGAGGCCATCGTTCTCGGTGGCTTCAACAATGCCTTTTAGATACTCTACGGCGTCAATGCGGTCGCGCAGCTTGTCTGGCGATACTAGTGGATGAGCAATCCACCGCCGGAGCAATCGCCGGCCGAACTGCGATCGTGTAAAGTCCATAACGCTAAACAGTGATCCATCGCCACCACGCATGTGCGCGCTGTGGATCCCACCCGATCGCCCGCCGGGTCTAAGCAGCTCTTTCAGCTGCACTGCTGCGTCGTCACTGCTGCTTGCGCTCTCAACCGTAAACACGCTTAACGTCTGCAGTGCCGTTGCTGAAAGCAGCATGTGCAGTCGAGTGTGGAACGGTACAAACGGCTGCTTACCTGTTGCATGCTGTGGGGTTATCAAGGCGCGGTCCAGGTTGAACGTCCGGAGATAGTCGATCAGCAGTGCCAGCGCCACGACCACGGACTCGGGAAGATCAAACACGCGGGAAAGTAGCCCGTCGGCGCTATTATCAGCGTAAAACTCAGTGCATCGGCAGCGGGCAGCCGAGTAATCCAACAAGTCCGGGTTTGCAAATGCCACGCGCACGCCCGCACGGTTCGCATGCTCTAGCAACGGCTCAGGCCGCTCAGTGTAATCCACTTTGTAGCCGACATATGCCGAAAGCGTGCGCAAAGTTTCGGCTGACAACCCTGGCGGAATCAGGATCTCGCCAGGCTGCAGATGGACTAGCCGAGTCTCCAGCGCGCCACGCAAGTAACTGTCCTCAAACTGGTCATAGAGCACGCTGCCGGTTGTAACCTGCACTGCCAGCATGCCCAGGCTAATGCGCTTGTCCTTGGCATCTACCACGCGCTCAACTACGCACACAAGGTAGCGCTCGTTTGGGGGACCCGCATCTGCACTGGCTCCGCCGACCTCCTCAATCATCGTGCCTGCCGTGTACACCTCGGCCAGCTGTCGTGTAAACGGCGCGCTCTTATTGTCGCTGACTGCCTTCAGCGCCGCCGTCTCAACCTGCCGCAGCACACCGACCTTGTATCCAGCATGCACCAACCTTCGCACGTGGATCATGAGCCGCGGGGTCGGTATGCTGGCGTTGTAAAAGTTATTGGCCACTGTGCACATGATTCCTAGCACGCGCGAGGCGATACGTGCGTCTTCGCCAAAGAAACGAAATTTGTACCCAACCTCGACCGCCAGGAGCATGTCTGGGTGTGTGCGCTTTGCATCCAGCACCTGGATCTCCAGCGGGGTATACTTTACTCCAGGCTGGCGCACAACCAGCTGCACCGCCGTGCTTTCCAGAGTACCCGGCGTCATCAGCGATGATAGTGCTGGCGCGCTTGGCGTGTCGCTGCTACCGGATTGCTTGGCACGCATTCGCAGCCGCTGCATCAGATTGGTGGTGTCGGATACCGACTTGACCAGAGTCCGTCCCTTACTCTGTGCCTGGCCGTCCGCTCCCTTGTGCAGCTTTGGAGGAGACTCGTCGCTGCTTGCATAGTCACTGTCACTGGCGCCAGGATCGCTAGGACAGGCGGACCCGTCCTGGCCGTCGTCGCCCTCATCGTCATCGTCATCTTCGCTGTCAACTGTGCGTCGACGCTTGCGTCCATTGGTCGACGCGCGCCGCGATCCGCGGCCCGGCGACGCTTTAACTGCGCCGAGCTTAGTCTGCGGCTGGTGGCTGTCAACAACCGGAGTCACGGCTTTTGTGCTCTTTTGCGACTTTGTCGTGAAGAACGACGACAGCGATGCTTGCACACGCTTCGGACCCATGGCACACGTGTCAGCTCAAAGTGAAATAGTCCAAATAAAAGCTTTGCTTCACCACCCGAAGAAGAAAAGCATCATCCAAACTTTTTCGAACCGCGAGCCACGTATGGCGTTTGCCAGCACGTGAGTCACCCATAAGCACGCAAATGAGTTGGAAAACAATCTAACGGGGTTTGGCCTGGCTGGTTGGTGTGCGGATGCAGCCATTTCCGCTCTGCTTTTTTTTGCATTTAGTTGTAGGCTCTGAACTACCTGCACAATGGACTTGACGAGCGAGACGACAGGGGTCCGCGAAGAGCTGCTGCGGCGCTTCAAGGAGTCGGGCGAGCGCGAGCGGATGCAGGATATTCTGCGCAACAAGCTCCATGCGAGCGGGTGGCAGGATCGAGTGAAGGACCAGTGCCAGCGGATTATCCACGACAATGGCGAGGCTATTGAGACGCTTACTGTTGACGACATTGCCGAAGAAGTGACGCCGTACGCGCGCTCGTCGGTCCCAGAAGACATCAAGGCCGAGGTCCTGGAGGAGATTCGAAAGTTTATTTACCGGGCACTGCCAGAGACCACTAGCTAGTGTGCATAGAATATCAGAGTTTTGTAGAGACCGTGCTGTATACGGCTAAATTTGACTTTATGTATTTCGCACTGGCCCATAACTCGCGGGTGTTGCTTGATCATGACCGCGTCGCCACAGTTGGCTACTCTGAATATCGGATATATCGGATGGTCAAGGTGGCATACATTATCGGCAACATGGAAGGGCAGGATACGGCATCTTTCAATGCGTCGCGGCTGGGCCGCAAGGAGCACTGGAACAGTGTGTACGACCGGGAGATTAGCAATTTCACAGAGTCTGGCGACATTGGCGAGATTTGGTTTGGCGAGGATGCCGCCGCAAAGATGGTGATGTGGGTATGCGACCACATTGACAGCACAGATGCGCGGATTCTCGATGTCGGCTGCGGAAATGGACACCTGCTGCTGGAGCTGGCCGAAGAGGGCTACACGAATCTGACCGGTACCGATTATTCTGCGCAAGCAGTGGTGCTAGCACAACGCATTGCCGCGAGCCGCTCGCTTGACAGCAGAATCACGTTTCTGGAGCAGGATTTTTTGGACGCCGGCGACGTCGTCCGGGTGGCAGGCAGCGAAAAATTTGATGTAGTGCTGGACAAGGGCACCTACGACGCGATCTGCCTCAAACCCAAAGATGCCGAGGGTGAGGGCGCTGGCGTGGACCAGAGCGCTATAGATATGTATCCGGCATCGGTGGCCGGCAGCCTCAAGGACACGGGTGTGTTCCTGATCACCTCGTGCAACTGGACAGAAGACGAGCTGGTGGCGCGGTTCCAGGAGCACTTGGAGTGTGTTGGGCGGGTTGAGCACAAGTCGTTCCGCTTTGGCGGCGCGGTCGGACAGACCGTGGCTACCGCGGCCTTCAAGAAGCGCAGCCGGTGACTCGCCGAGGTGTCGAACATAGAGCGTTTGTGTCTGATCAAATACATCTGGGCGGCAGCCCGAGCGCACCTGCAACTGGCTATCCAGCACCCCCAGCCACGGCCAGGGCTGGCAGGGGGGAAGACCCTCGAATGAGAGGAGGCCCCATTCAGCAATGGGCGCCACCCTGGTGCCTGACCCAATTTGTGTTCTGATTTTGGGCTGGAGAGCCAGATTTCCTGGCTGCTTGCCTGCCTGTACTCCAGCGTCGCTCGAGCATGCAGAATGACCCGTTCTGCATCAATCGCCTGCTCCACTCTTGCCTTTCAATGAGCAGTCAAACAGGTGGGCAATCTTCGGCTGCGTCATGAGAGCGATTCGTACGCTGCGATTGGTCCGGCGCTGGCTGCAGAATAAGGGAAGATACATCAGGTGCTCTCTTCGCCGGTGCTCTTTAAATGCCGGACGGGTGGCTCATCCAGCGGCGCGGGCAAAGTTTGTCTCTCGTTCCTTTGCGACGTTATTTAGCACCTCATACTATCCCCACCCACATAATGCCTCGCCGCCGCTATCGCCGGATAGAGTGGAGTGACGCAATGGCATCGCATGCCACGCTGGTCGAGGCCAGCACGCCCGCGTCCGCCGATGCTACGGCTGCGACCCCCAGCCGGGCCGCCGACGACCGCCCCTCGCAACTACGCGCTAACTCGGATAGCGTGCGCCGGCCGCCGGCTGAGGCGCGGCACGAGGCAGTGTCGGACGGCACGCGGGTGGTGCGGTCCGAGTCGGAGCAGACTGACACTGGAACAGATGCTCCGGTCGCCAAGACACGGTTGAGCATCATGCAGCGCTTCAGAGAGTCATTGAGGCGCCAGTTCAGAAGCTTTGGCACTCACGTCATGCAGACGCACTTCCACGAGAGCCCACGTGGAATCGACGGCTACTACTCGGTGTCGCTGCACTGAAGATTCGTTTCTTTTCCTGTAAATTATCAAAGTGTGAACAACGAAGCACGATGGGCAGCACATGGCCAGCGATTGCAGCATCGATGCCGATCCACTAATGAAGGATTGCTGGTCAGCGCGCACAGAAACGGCAAAAAGGCACTTTGGGCAATATTGGGCCGTCCATAAAGTTGCATTGCTCTGTTACCCAGGCAGCATTCATGCCTAAAATAGCTATTGACAAACCGAGGAATGGAAGTGTATGAAAGTTTTTACAATGAAGAGATGAGCGTGGCCGGTTACCAGCAGCTGTCATCCGAGGCCGGTGAGGATTTCTTGGCGTTGGTGCGCGGGCGCCGAGCGCGCCGGCGCTGGATCGAGTTGGCACCGGTGGCATCGTGCCGCAAAAAGTTTTGGTGTGCAAAAACCGTCCAATTGCTACGCCAGGGGTCGTAGCGCGATTTGCGAGCGTCGCTCAGGCGCTTGAATCCGTAGTCGTTAAAGTTCTTGCTGAGCGACGCCGAGTCCTGGGCCTTGAACCCAAGGGCCTGGAGCTCGCGCATCAGGCGCTCGGGGTCGTTGTAGCGCAGCTTGGTGCCGTCCTTGTTCCACTCTATCCATCCATGGCCCTCGTCGAGGATTCTACACGGCCCAGCGCGGTTTAGCTGCTGTAGGTGCGCATATAGTTCAGACGAACGTGGCCGATCGAGCAACTTACCTGTAGAGCGCCTGTGGAAACGTCGAGCACGGCTGGCTGAGCGTGATTAGCTTGTGAATATCCATGCCGAGACCAGAGAAAACAGAA
Source organism: Coemansia sp. RSA 2711 (assembly GCA_027575275.1). Classification (NCBI taxonomy): domain Eukaryota; kingdom Fungi; phylum Kickxellomycota; class Kickxellomycetes; order Kickxellales; family Kickxellaceae; genus Coemansia; species Coemansia sp. RSA 2711. Next base: position 33,387 of record JANBPA010000040.1, read on the forward strand.
AATGCCGTGCTGAATAAAGAACCAAGGCTGCGGAGTGGGAGGAACAGGCGCCTTTTATGGCCACGCGGAGCGCAGCAGCATCAGGCTTGGCAGGTGTTTGTTATCGCCGAAGGCCATTATGCTGACGCGGGATGCCTCGTCAGCAAAAAAGGGTTCGCAGCTGCGGGAGGATCCGCAGGGGAAAATGCAGAATGGGCCCGCTTGGCGAGCGTGTTCCGAGAAGCTGCAGTCGCCAAATGCCTGTCCGGCTTTTTGTGCTTGAGATGCGCCACCTGCCAAGCGCAAGGTCAATTCGCGCTCGGCACTGCAGCCCACGCGGGGACCATTGTGTGCTACTGCCGGCATTGGCCTTTGACAGTCCGCAAAGCTGCCCCTTCTCAGTGCTGAAAATAGATGCGGCGCCTCGCTTCCCTGATCTCGCTCCACGCGGCTGCCATCTGTGAAATTGATAATAGGAATCATTGCTGGACTCTGGTCCGCGTGCTGCAGATCCTCAAACATGCGCCTGTCCTTGCATGCATCCGGCCCGGCTCCATTCTCGTGCACCCGAGCACCATGCGGGCAGATGGGCCAGACCGGGCTGATTGCAGAATTACGCAATTGGCGTTGCGCTGATCCGTGTGGCGGCTGATCCGCTGATTGCGATCTCCCTGCGGTTGCGTCAGCACTTTCTGTCGATGACAGCGCGCGCCGCTTTCGCCAGGCAATCTGAGGACAGCTTTGCTTTTTCCACACCAGACATCCCAATTATGAACCGCATCGTCGAGGAACTGACCGAGGACAAGAGGGGCGAGCTCAAGCTGTGCAAGGAGCTGGAGTTTGAGCTGGTGCCGGGCGACAATTTGTCGGTGGGGCAGAAATTCACCGACGTAAAGTCCGAACGCAATGCGCTTATAAAGGCCGCGCACGGCACCACCACTCTTGCATTCAAGTTCAAAGAGGGCGTGCTGGTGGCGACCGATTCGCGGGCGACCATGGGCAATGTGATTTCGTCGCAGTCCGTGAAGAAGGTCATTGAAATCAACGACCGCTTGCTGGGGACCATGGCTGGCGGCGCGGCCGATTGCTCGTTCTGGGGCCGGGTTCTGGGCATGGAGTGCCGGCTGTACCAGCTGCGCAACAAGAAGCTGATCTCGGTTGCGGCCGCGTCAAAGATCCTGGCCAACATTGTGTACCGCTACAAGGGCTCGGGGCTTTCGATGGGCATGATGGTTGCCGGCTGGGACAACAACGGGCCGGGGCTATACTACGTGGATTCGGATGCGCAGCGGCTGACCAACGACCTGTTTTCGGTGGGCTCGGGCGCGACGTTTGCATATGGTGTGCTGGACGCGCACTACAAGTACGACATGGAGCTGGAGGAAGCCAAGGATCTGGCGCGTCGGGCCATCTACCAAGCCACGCACAGAGATGCGTATTCGGGCGGAGTTGTCCGGATGTACTGGATCCACAAGGACGGGTGGACTGCGTACCCGCTCGAGGACGTGAGCGAGCTGTACTACAAGTACCACCCGGAAATCAACATTACCCACGCTGCCGAGTCCCCGCTGGCCGTCAACGCCGCTTGAACCATTTCATTATACTTTTTTCCCAACCATTAAACTGTCAAAGTGTCTATTCCGGAGTTGAATCCGACAGAACACATTGCTTGATCTGCTTCGCTGCCAATAGTGCGGCGGCATTGCATATTTGCCCTTTAACTTGGACTCTGTAAGAAATTACCTCGTGCACAATCGAACAGCACCTGGCGGCTCTTTGCACCCGTGGACTTGGGCAGCGTCAATACATGGTGTACTGTAGCGGGCGGTATACGGAGGCGCTGGCCGCGTACTCTTCCATGGCTCGTCGCAGGTAGTAGGCGATAAGATGCAGCAGACGTGAGACGTTGGCTTTGATTGCACGAGCCACCCGCTTTCTGCGCGACAGGGTTTCAGGCGCACTAGACTCCAGCGCAGCGGTTTCCAGCTCCCTGGTTTCACCGCGAACAACCCGCTGCTCGCGGTTACTGTTAGCAGATCGGTGATTGCGTAGAGGTGCTGGTGGACTCTGTCCACTCAGCTCTTCTTCCTCAGGCTCTTCTTCAATTCTGGATGCACTGAGCTCTTGCACTAGACGACGCAGCGTTTGATCGTGCTCAGACACCCGGGGCGGATTGCGGGCAAGGCGGCTGTTTCCGTGCTGGCGCACCACCAGGGATCTGCTGCCGGTTACGGTCATGGAGCTGGCCATGGAGTCCGACCATGACATGTGTACATGCGCGCGCCGCATAGTGCCTTCTTGCACGTCTTTAATGTTCTATTGTGCAAAAAAAAATTGCTGGGAAGATAGCGTGGAAATAAAGAGGGTAGAAGCCATGTCTGCACGAAAACCCTTCCAATGCCATTTCCCAAACTAGCAGCGTGTATGCAAAGCAGGGTTGCATGCTAATGCCGCACACCAGCAAACGAGTGCTTGCAGAGTTGCTTCCCTGTTTTCTTGCTCTGTGTGCGGACTCGATATCCCCACGTGGATGCCAGTCAACAGGCAGAACAATCGCCTGCACAGAGATGGTGGCCCCCTCTTTTGCCATTTGCTTATTGTTTTCGCCTCTCCTCGCCATACATGAGGCAGCGTCGTGCTACATTAGTGTTCTGGGCGTGGCCCTGGCCGTCATCTCAATTGGTGCGGCATTGCCACTCGGGGCTGCGAGAGACGCATGCACTCCCCATATCTTTGGAAAGTCAATAACAAACGCATTTTGCCAGTCTATTTTAGATTGGTGGAGCTGCTTCCTCCACAGCGGCTCTCTTTCTTGTTTAGTGGACGGGACGGGGGCTGGCGCAATGCTTTCTGGGCGCGTTCTATTGCTTACAGCCGGCGCACTTGCTACGCTTGCATCAGGATACCTGCTCATGCGTGGCCAGAGGAGGCCAGCCAACTGTGTGTTCTGCAACCCGCTCGACCGCGTGGTGTACGAGGATTCGGACTTTATTGCCTTCCACGATATCAAGCCCGACGCGGTTGTGCATCTGCAGGTTATTCCGCGGCAGCACCGTGGGACGATAAAGGAGCTGACGCCGGCCGACCTGCCCATGATCAAGCGCATGTACGAGATCGGGCAGCAGCTGCTGGAGGAGCGCGGGCATATCGAGGACACGGCGCGGTTTGGGTTCCACCGGCCGCCGTTCAACAGCATCCACCACCTGCACATGCACTGCCTCGGGCTGCCATTCAAGCCGAGCCGGGCCGAGCACATGTTCCCGAAGCATGGAAGCCGGTGGTTCATGCCGACCGAAAGGCTGATCACCAAGCTCGAAAATCCACAATCAGATTGATCGATCAAGCCCAAGAATGACGCGGCCTTCAGCAGTCAAAAGTTCTGACGTGTTCCGCCGGTACTGCGCAGGCGAGTATAAAGAGCCCGACAACGCAGCACCCTTTTCTTTGAAGCGGTTTGAATTTTCATTCTTTTTCTGCTTTAAAGATTTCGCCTTCTTTGACCGGCAAAAAAGAGCAGCTGTACCAACGTTTCTTTGTCTTGGCTGTTTTGGTGTGCAAGGCCAGGCTGCAATCGCTTAAAAGCTCCGTTTCACTTCAGGACCAAGGGGGCTTTAACGCTTGTTTCCCTTTGCTTCTTCTAGCCAGCTATTATACGTTTCTGTCTCTGTTTTTCTGAAACCCCATTCACGCAACTCTGCGGACTGCAATTTACCCACTAGAATCCAGCTCTTGCCATCTTGCCCGCACAATGTCCAGCGACGACAAGAAGCCCCTCCTTCAGTAAGTACTGGCTACTGCTATTCCCGGCTCCGCCACATTCTTTGCAATATTGCGCTGATGCCCATTTTTCCTATAGGAATGACCAGGGCATCGACCTGAACGCAAAGCCCGAGGACAGCGAGCACGACCTGGCCACGGCTATCCTGCGCAAGAAGGCTGCGCCCAACAAGCTGATGATCGACGAGGCGACCAGCGACGACAACTCGGTGGCGGTAATCTCGCAGAATACGCTGGAGACGCTGGGCCTGTTCCGTGGCGACACCATCCTGATCAAGGGCAAGAAGCGCCGCGACACGGTGCTGATTGTGATTCCCGACGAGGAGTGCGAGGATAACAAGATCCGGCTCAACCGCGTTGCGCGTAACAATCTGCGCACGCGCCTGGGCGACATTGTCTCGATCCATCCTCTGCCGGACATCAAGTACGGAAAGCGCATCCACGTGCTGCCGATTGACGACACCGTCGAGGGCCTGACCGGGGACCTGTTCGAGACGTATTTGAAGCCGTACTTTCTGGAGGCGTATCGCCCGGTCAGAAAGGGCGACAACTTCCTGGTGCGCGGATCCATGCGCCCGGTCGAGTTCAAGGTGGTCGAGACGGACCCCGAGGAGTACTGCATTGTGGCCCAGGACACGGTGATTCACACCGAGGGCGAGCCAATCTCGCGCGAGGACGAGGAGCAGGCGGCGAACGCGGTTGGCTATGATGATGTAGGCGGCTGCCGCCGGCAGATGGCGCAGATCCGCGAGTTGATTGAACTGCCGCTGCGTTATCCCCAGCTGTTCAAGTCTATCGGCATCAAGCCGCCGCGCGGCATTCTGATGTACGGCCCTCCCGGCACGGGTAAGACGCTGATTGCCCGCGCCGTGGCCAACGAGACCGGTGCATTCTTCTTCCTGATTAACGGCCCCGAGATCATGTCCAAAATGGCCGGTGAGTCCGAGTCGAACCTGCGCAAGGCATTCGAAGAGGCCGAGAAGAACAGCCCGGCGATCATCTTCATTGATGAGATTGACGCGATTGCGCCAAAGCGCGAGAAGACCAACGGCGAGGTCGAGCGCCGCGTGGTGTCGCAGATGCTTACGCTTATGGACGGCATCAAGGCACGGTCTAACGTCATCGTGATGGCGGCCACCAACCGCCCGAACTCGATTGACCCGGCGCTGCGCCGCTTCGGCCGCTTTGACCGCGAGATTGACATTGGCATCCCGGACCCGATTGGCCGCCTGGAGATCCTGCGCATCCACACCAAGAACATGCGCCTGGCCGACGACGTGGACCTGGAGAAGATCGCCTCGGACACGCACGGCTTTGTTGGTGCCGACATGGCTGCGCTGTGCTCGGAGGCTGCGATGCAGCAGATCCGCGGCAAGATGGATCTGATTGATCTGGAAGAGGACGAGATCGACGCGTCGGTGTTGGACTCGCTGGCGGTGACCATGGATGACTTCAGATACGCGTTGGGCGTGTCGAACCCGTCGGCGCTGCGCGAGACCGTGGTCGAGGTGCCGACGACCCGCTGGAGCGACATTGGTGGCCTGGAGAACGTCAAGCGCGAGCTGCAGGAGACCGTGCAGTACCCGGTGGAGCACCCGGAGAAGTTCCTCAAGTTTGGCATGTCGCCGTCAAAGGGCGTGCTGTTCTACGGGCCGCCCGGGTGCGGTAAGACGCTGTTGGCCAAGGCGATTGCAAACGAGTGCCAGGCAAACTTTATCTCGATCAAGGGCCCGGAGCTGCTGACCATGTGGTTTGGCGAGTCAGAAGCCAACGTCCGCGACGTGTTCGACAAGGCGCGTGCGGCGGCGCCGTGTGTGATGTTCTTTGACGAGCTGGATTCGGTGGCCAAGGCACGCGGCGGTGGAGGCGGCGGAGACGCGGGCGGTGCCGGCGACCGCGTGCTGAACCAGATCCTGACAGAGATGGACGGCATGAACGCCAAGAAGAACGTGTTTGTGATTGGCGCGACCAATCGCCCGGACCAGATCGATGGCGCGCTGCTGCGTCCGGGGCGTCTGGACCAGCTGATCTACATTCCGCTGCCCGACTTTGACTCGCGGCTGGCGATTCTGCAGGCGACGCTGCGCAAGTCGCCGGTGGCGCCGACCGTGGACCTCAAGTTTATTGCCGAGAAGACCAACGGCTTCTCCGGCGCCGACTTGACCGAGATCTGCCAGCGCGCGTGCAAGCTGGCGATTCGCGAAAGCATTGAGGCCGACATTCAGCGCGTGCGCGAGCGCGAGGAGGCGGCTGGCGACGACGCGGCGATGCAGGACGACGAGGACGAGAGCGACCCGGTGCCCGAGATCACCGTGGCACACTTTGAAGAGGCCATGCGCTTTGCGCGCCGCTCGGTGTCGGACAACGACATCCGCCGCTACGAGATGTTTGCGCAGAACATGCAGCAGTCGCGCGGCTTTGGCGCGTTCAAGTTCCCCAAGGGCGGTGTCGACGGCGGCAGTGCCGGCGAGGCGCCTGCGAATCCGGCTGCAGCCAGCCAGTTTACCGAGGACAACGGCGATGAGGACCTCTACTCGTAACCGGACATGACTTTATTTCATTATCTTTCTGTCTTTCTCTAAAAAAAAGTGTTGTGCTGAAGACAAACCACTGCGACAAAGGCTGGAGGTGAAATATAGCAAACGGAAGGTTGTTCATTGTACAAGTTTAGATTCGCTATTAGGGCGTGTCGGTGCCGGGCACGGGTGGCCGAGATGTCCTCGACATCAGCCCGGGGGTTGGCGGCCGGTTGGCAAGAGAGATGTTTGGGCCCAGTCCATGAGCGCCGTCGGTGTCTCCGCTGTCATGGTCGCAGTGCTGGATAAGAATCGTTGGCGCCGCAGCGACTGAGCCTCGGCGCCCGTCCTCATTGGGCTCGTGGATGCTGCTGGCGCTACTACTTGGCTCGCTGACGTCAACACCGCCATGGCTAATGACGAATGGTGGTGCCGGCTGGTTCTCCTGCCGGGGCCCGCTGCCCAGATCAATTGGCTCCACGCCCTGGCAAGCTCCAGCGTGGTCTCCAGCGACGCTCTCATCGTCGCTGATGTTGGCCGGATCCAGCGTGAACTGGCCCAGCCCAAGCTCCTTCAATGCTGCCTCAAGCCGGTGGTCCAGGTGTATGGAGTTTGGCGGGTGCTCGCGTGTCTGTCTCCAGTCAATTGGCGGCGAACCCGGCGGCGAAATCAGCCATAGCTTTTCCTGGTCCGGAACGTTGAGCAGGTTGTTTTGCTGCGATAGCTCTGTGTGCATTGAGTAGTACATTCGCATTTTGTTATCGCCCAGCACGGTGGTACCGTTCAGCAGGCGCATTGCGGTCTGCGCATCTCGAGTGTCGTGAAACACGGCCAGACAGCGCTGGAACGATTTAAGCTTGGCGAAATGCCAGAGCGCGCCGCAGGCTTCGAGCTTGATGTAGAGGGCGGCGCAGGCATCGTCAGAGTACTTGTCGAATATGACGACGAGCGAATTGGTCGCTTCGGGCCTTGCAGCAGAGCGAGGCATTGCGAAACAAATAAAGTGGACAAAATTGTGGCAGGTGGACAAAAAGAGCGGGCATATTAGCTGCATGCGAGAAGGAGCGTTCTTGTCTCCCCAGATCCCGTTTTGGCGATATGGCGATTAAAGTGGTATCCGCAGGCAGGCCCCGGGCTCCGCTGCAGTGGAATGGCCTACTGGCCGATCCAGTACTCGTGACCGTTGATGTTGTGGATGCCGGACGAGTCGCCGCCTGCGTCGACGCTCCACTCGTACCATGTCTTGGTCCCGCCAGTGCGTCTCCACATGTGCACTGAAATCCCGGAACCCGCGGCAACCGTCAGCGGCCGCTACATTGGACAGTAAGCAAACAAAAATTGCATGGCAAATGTTAGCTGCAGATCTACTGCTAACGCCCTCCTCCCTGAACTCGCTCTGCAAAAAGGATATTGGCCAAACGTACCTTGATGGGAAAGTACATTGGGAACCACGAGTGCATCTCGGCCGTATGCGTATCAGGGCAGATACTGAGCACAACGCCCGGGTACAGCTCAGCGTCAAAAAACGCGGCCAGGCCGTGCACCATTGACGCACAGGACGCGCTGAACATGGCAGAGCTGGCGCGTTGGTTGTGCGCATTAGATGCCCAAGTCACACGCTGCGCGGCGGCAGACCCGTCGTGGCAAAACGACCACAACGGCTGTGCATCCGCTAGCACGTGGGCGGCATGCATATTGACCACATATGGTGTCTCCAGCCCGTGGCTGCTGCCGTACTCACGTGCGCGGCGAAACAGTACAGCCGACGACACCGGTGCGGCATATGCCGTGTACCGACGGGGAATGCAAACACAGTTAGCGGCAGCCAGGTGATCCAGCGCGCCATCCAGGCACTCTGGCGATAGTTCGTTGTCACCAAACGAGCCCAGCAGCTCGCTGACCAGAATGTCCGCACGCTCGCTGGGCTGCCACCAACGCATGTCTGCATGAACCAAGGTCACGGCACCCAGCCATAGCTCGGCGTTCTTGCGCTGCAGCTCAACCAGCGCGCTTGGGTTCTTTTCTAACGCGTACACATGCACATCGGCGTCAAGACGGCGCGAAGCCTGTAATGCACGGCTGACCAGCGGTCCGCGGCCTGCACCCACCACCATCAACACAATAGGTCCGGTGTGCTCTGGTCGCGCGGCCACATCACCAATAGCGCGAACCATGGCCTCTTCATAGTGAGCATATTTTGGCTCGTCCTGCTCAAACGTCTCGTATGTAACCGATTCGAGGTGATCCATCAGCGGCTGGAGCGGCGCCTGCAGCACGTCGCGGTACTCGTCCGACGCTGTGTTTGCCAGGTCACGTCCAGGCAGCGTGTCGGCCAGGTGGCGCATGTATCGGATCTGGTCACCAACTCCGGAGCTAGTTTCAGGCTCCTGCACCGCGAATGCCACACTGTAGTCCATCCACTCCTTGACTGTTGTCTGATGTCGCCGCGGAAGCACCGGGTATCCAGAAGAGTTTTCCACAAACATTGATGCCGGCAGCACAACCACGCGCACGGGCTCGGCATGCCACTGCTGCATGGGCACAGAACCAGCAGCCTCAGGGTCCAGCTCTAGCAAGACCTGCAGCCGTTCGCTGTGGTTGCACATCACCCGCACGTAGTTCCACCGCTTCCATGCGTTGTCGGCGCCAGCGCACACGCGCACATACACACTGGGCCCAGTCTCGTCAGCCAACAGCGAATACAGCAGCCGTCCATACGCTGCCACTGCTGACTCATCGCCCTCAATTGCTGGCGTCACCACGCCCTTCAGGCCGGTGTACCCGGCGTACTCGATCTGCTTGTTGACCAGGGCCTCGCGCTGAGCATCGTTGGTCCACGGCGATGTCGCACCCAGCAGACAGTAGCTGCTAGCCGAGGTCTTGATCGCCAGGTCATCGAGCTCAAAGTAGCCCCGGTCCAGAGTCTGCTCTGCTACTGCCGTTGCGCGCATTATTGGCAGAACGGCAAAGTCGGCGCCCTGGTGGACCATGTCGCCGTTGACAAAGGAATCGGCATCGGCAATTGGCTGCGATGGTTCAACACCAATGCTTATTCTGTGCGACGGCATAGCTTGAAGGCAAATTAGGCAATGTAGCTCTTGTCAAAGCGAAATGTTAAAAACAAGTCTCCAGGCCAAGCCAAGCGCAGTTCGAACCGCTGTTGGTGCCTGCAAATGATCTGGGCTTCGAGCCACTGATCCGATCAACGACATGATATTAGGTGCCAGCAACTGCCACTACGATCACGTGCCCCACTTTCATATGTGAACAGCGGACTTCGGATCCGGGCAGTGGCTAGCCCTCTTTATCTCTGCTATTTTCAGTTGCTGCTATCGGGCTTTAAGTAATGTCGCTCAGTGGCAAGGTACTCTTCATCACCGGCGCCTCGCGCGGTATTGGCAAGGCTATTGCGCTCCGTGCTGCACGCGACGGCGCATCGGTCGCGATTGTGGCCAAGACAGCGACGCCGAACCCCAAGCTGCCGGGCACCATATACACCTCGGCCGAAGATATCGAGAAGGCTGGTGGTAAGGCGCTGGCCATTCAATGCGATATCCGCGACGAGCAGCAGGTGAGGAAGGCAATGGAGCTGACAGTGAAGACGTTCGGTGGTATTGATATCGTCGTCAACAACGCATCGGCGATAAACCTGGCCGGCACCGCGGACACGGATGTCAAGCGCTACGACCTGATGCACGCAATCAACGGGCGCGGAACGTGGATGGTATCCAAGTTTGCTCTCGAGCATCTGAAGCAAGCCGCCAATCCGCACATCCTCAACATCAGCCCGCCGCTGGCGATGGAAGAGAAGTGGTTCGCGCCTTTCCCGGCGTATACGATAGCCAAGTACAACATGAGCCTCTGTGTTCTGGGCATGGCCGGCGAGTTCCGTCCATTCGGCATTGGCGTCAACGCCCTCTGGCCACTCACCATGATCGAGACGGCGGCGCTAAAGATTGCCGATCCAAGCAAGACCGAGAACCGGCGGTCGCGCACTCCCGAAATTATGGCTGACGCTGCCCATCATATCCTGACGCAAAAGTCGTCGCAGTTTACCGGCCACTTCTGCCTGGACGAGCTGCTGCTGCGCAAGAGCGGCGTGACGAGCTTTGAAAAGTACAACAACACCCCAGGGACCAAGCTGGAAGACCTGAGCCTTGACTTTTTCCTCGACTCTAAGCAGCTCAAGGAGCTTGAAGCTCTGCGCAAGCAGCAGGCGCCAAAGCTGTAATTTATTGCTAGCGCTGACGTCACTGCAGCGGTCCTGCCACAACCCAGACTCATGGGTGACACAGCCGCGATCGTCTGCCATCTTTGCTTCTTTACAGCTTATTCGGAGTATAATATACGCAGTTCTTTCAACATGATCTACGCAGAGGACGGCAATCTGTTTAGCTGGGATCCAGTGGACATAAAGTATCCAGATCCAATGTTCTCGTTCTACGGGTTCCTCTCGGCGCTTCCGCTGTACGCAAAGAAGGACCTGTTTCAGTCGATAAGCGGGGTGCTGAGCAACCACTCGCTGTCAGATGTGTTTGTGACGTCGAGCCAGATGCGGTGGGCGGTTGGTGTCATTCGGCTGGGCCTACAGTTGCCAATCGAGGACCTGGGCATCATCGAAAACGCGTTTAAGCAGTATAGCGACATCATTTTTATCCTGCACCGGCTCGAGTTTAGGGATACGGCACTGGAGGCCTTTGATGAGCCGGCACTGGCAGATTACGCGGCGCTGGAGGTGCTGACGCGACCGAGCATTCTGTTCAACCCGCGGCCGTTTTTCGAAAGCGACATGCCCGAGCAGATGGTCAATGGTGCGGACGACTCACCGCAGAGCCACCAACAAGATGGGCCAGCGTCGTACCCAAACAGCCCGATTTTCGACTCTAATGGCCAGAGCGGGAACGGAGTCGAGCAGACAGCGCGACTTCGTGGCGTGGCGTCTGCTACGACAATAAGCAAGAAGCAGTCGATTGAGCAGGCAAGAAGCGGCAAGCCCGCCAATTTACAGTCTGGCACGCGGCCGGCGCTTAAACCCGCGCGCATGAAGCGGGCGCTGGAGCTTTGGGAAAAGTACGTGTCGTTCCTGGCGCACGTGTTGCGCGTCTACTCGACCATGATGCGCGGTCTACAAACGCTGATGTCGGGGGACGTGCTGATCTCGATATTCCGGAGCACCATCTCGGTCATTGACATGATTCTGTCGCAAGGTGGCACCAATCCGCGGCTGATAGCTTGGCGAGACCGGTACCGCGATGTGATTGGTGCCGAACTTTGGGACAAGACGTGGGCGACAATTGGCGATCGGCTGGAAACACCGGCAATCAAGCTGCTGCTGGATGTGTGGGGCCGATTGATCAACCAGCACAAAATCGCCGACGACAAGCTGCTGACCAACGTGTGCTACTGGTTCCACCGGGATGAACTGGTCGATGCCTGTATGCTGTTGATGAACCAGATCTCCAAGCGGGTGCTGCGTGCGCACTATCCGCACGACAAGAGTATTGGCATCGAAAAGCTGCGCGTACATTATGCCAACTTTAGCATGACCACAACGACGACCGACACGGACGCAAAGTACATGATGCTAGCGTTTGCACGCACCCCGTTGGACTTTAACCAGCTTAGCGGACATGGCTACTATGCATACGCGTCAGAGATGTGCAACAGCATTGAGCGCATGCTGTCGATTAATCGGGTCATTATCGTTAACGGTGTGCAGTACGCGCAGGCTCCGCCGACAGCCAACTACATTCTCTACCTCTACGGCAGTCTTCTATTTTCGATGGCAATGCGCGACTATATCCCGTCGCGGGAGTACATCAAAGCCAAGCGGCGCGTTATTACCCTGCTTACCCGCCTGATGACGATGTGCGAGTGCTCACATGACAAGCTCTTGCCGTCGAACCGCATTCGCATTTTACAGGCTATTGACCAGGCTATTTCCAAGTACTACGAGGCCCAGGCCATTCTTCCAAACGTCCCGACGCTGCTCAAAAACTCGGCGTACGTCCGTCCGTTTATCCCCAAGCTATTCGATCTGGTGTGCCATGTACTGCCAAAGGTAAGCATCCTGAACATTCACCACAGCCAGCACTTGCGTTTCCCATTTGGCTATGTTGCTAATTCGGAGTTGAGCCTTTGTAGGAACACCATACGACACTGATTCTGGACGAGTGTGCTTTGCGCTATTACGCATATGAGGCCATGTCGGCTCTGATTGCCTACGTCGGCTACTATCATAACCTTGGACGTAGCGATTTGATAGCAACCACTGACACGCAGCTACGCAAGCATCTCGACTCGCAGATCCCCGAGATTGCCAAACACACCCAGTCGATGCGGCTACGGCAGGCGCTTGAGCGGCTCAAACGCAGGGTAAGCTGCTGGATAAACCTGCCACCTATGGCCAGTGCAACAGGGATATGCTCAGAATACTTAAATCCGCTGGACTTGTATAGGTCGACAGTTGTGTGTTCAAAAAGTCTGCAAAGGACGACGTTATATTTGCGCGATACCTACGGTTTATATTTCAGACGCTGATGCTTTCGGTTGCCACTGAGAACGATTTGGGCAATATCCAGTACGCGACTTGCATCATCCTGACGTTCCTGTACCAGTACTCGCGCTACTGCCCTGGCTATGTAGAGGCGTTTGTCGAGTTCTACGTCGACCAGCTCCAGTCCACAAAGAGTGACCAGATGGCTAGCGTGTACACGTACGGACTGATGCAGACGGCAATGGTAACGTGGACCAATGCGCTTTCGCGGAGCCGGATTAGGCGAATTGTGTCGACAGTCGTCGACGCGCTGTCGAGCTGCGACAAGAGCTTACACCGGTACTCGCACTGGAACCCATACCACCAATTGTTTATCTCTTCGCTGCGGTGCTTGATCTCGTGGGTCTCCGTACTATCCGACTCGGAGCTATTGGATCCTTTTGCGCTGAACAAGCTGGTTGCACTGCTGACGCGCTGCAACAACTTTATCAGCAGTGCCCGCCCGCAATCTAACAACTCGAAGCCCAAGCAGGGGCTACGACTGCAGCCGGTGACATCTATCCTTGAACAAAGCACAGTCGGAGACTCGACCGATCCTCTAGGACGCACTCACGAGTACTCCAGAGTTGCCTCGGTATCTGGTGAAAAACTGACAGAGCCTATTTCGTCGCTGACGATGTTTGGGATTTTTGGCAAATCCGCTAAAATTGCGCTGCCTACGTTTGCCGAGGACAGCTCTGGCGGTAAATTGTACACCCTGAGTCAATCGCTGTACCAAGCACTGTATACCACCACCGCTGTGTTTTCGTCGACAATCTTGCGCGGGATGGATACGATGCAGTTCTACGCCAAGCACACGCCGGCTGACGTGTATGCGACGCGACAGGCAATCAACTACAAGCCATTGCCCGAGATTAGTGTGATACTGAAGGAGTGCAGCCCGCACATCACGAGTATGCTGGAGGGATACGTGCCAACAAGCATTCGGTTCTTCTCAGTGTTCTATCGGGCGGTGTACACCGTAATCAACTTTAAGCGCTACGAAAACGGTCGGTGGTCCGACTCAGTTGTGTTCACCACATCGCGGTATGCTGGCGGCTCCAAGCAATGGCTGGCATTTCCATCCAAGCCAAAGGGGTTGTGTTCAGGCTCAGCCGAGAAGCCAAATCGCACTGATACAGCTTACGACGAGGTAGATGAAGACGAGTCGCTGCCATGGATCCGTCTGGGAACCGACATCATGTATCCCGATTCGATCAAGAAGAAGCTCCGCTTTTCGGATGCTCACGAGAGTCTGCGCGGAACAGAGCTGCAAATCGACGACGCCAGCGAGCAGATAATTGAGAGTATCACAGCCGAGGACTTTAAGCGACTGCACGAAAGCCGCGAAGCGCCCGATATCCTGTTTGCGCCAGCAGAGCCGCCCGAGCAGCAATATCGCGGCAACACGTTTGACCGACCAACCAGCACGCTGTTCTTTGGCATTGACTTTTCTTTCCTCGAGATTGCCGAGCCGATTTTGCGCGATTTGGACCAACTAGATGACCTCGACCGACCGTTTTCAGCGCATACTGGCGTCATCTATCTGCAGTCGCCCGAGTCGCTGTCCACCAAGCGCGACATTTGCAAGGGGCCACTGCGAGGGACTAGCGCCGAGTTTAGCCATTTCCTGGACATGCTAAACCGGCTGCACATGTCGCCCGCCGAGCTGATAAAGCGCCAGAGCAACGTGCCGCTGCTGCGCTATGTGTTTGGAATCAAGGGGTTCAAGGTGTGCTACAACTTGGCGCCGAACCTAAGCTCACTGATCAGCGGCAAGCCAATGTCTGCCGATGACAACTTGGAGTTTTATGAGCAGCTGCGTGAGCGAGGCATTGCTGTGCTGTGGTTTGACACGCATCCAGGATCTTTGGACACCGACCTCGCGTGGCAGTTTATTGACCGACTCCAAAACGGCTCCGGCGGGCAATCTCGAAAACACTCCGACGACGAGTACCTGCGACCGGCTGCACAGCCTCAGAAAACTAGGGCTGGAGCATGCCCGGGTGCAAGTGATAGAGTGCGAAGCCCGCCATCTGCCAGCTCACTATCGCGCGCCTCGTCAACCCAACCAGATACTGTCGCACCCCTGCACGACAAACCGCCAAACCGGCCCCAGTCGGCGGACAGACACAACGCAAAATTTGAAAGCCCACCGCGTAGTTTGAAGAAACCTGGGCTGCTTAACCGAGCAATGCACCTGAGGCACCACTTGCATTCGCCGGACATGGACTCAATGCTTTCCCGGTGTTCCAGCGAACCCTGTCGCATACTGGGGACCAACGTGCAGAATCGCAGACTCAAGCCCACGGCTTCGGAGCGCGGATCGAGGATATCAACCGCCACAGGGATATCGGTGAGCACCAACGTAGAGCCGCCACTGGAGACACCTCAAGAGGCGGGAAACCACAAGCAGCACGACAATGGCAAGCGGCCCACTGCTCAGCCCAATTCGATAAAAGAAAGCTCGACCGAGTCGTTGAGGACGTTCCTGGCGTCCAATCCGCAAGACCCATCCAACGACCGCAAGAAGCCGGAAGGCGATAAACCGGGGAATTCCGAGCAGCGCGCAACAGGATCAGGATCGCGAGTGCGCATTTTAATAGCCCTCGCACCAGTTGTGGGCACGCGTGGTCGGCTGATAAAGATTGCTGTGTCGGCGACCGGCGGATCCGAAAAGCTAAACAGAGAATTTGCACGGATGACCGGGCCGCTCATGTCAAACATGGTGGTTGAGGCCAAGGACATTGCGTACATTCTGTCGGCAACAGTGCTTGATGCATCGGCAAACATTGCGTCGCTGCAGGGCGAAGACTTTTCCATGGTGTACAAGCGGATGGAGATGATCAGAAACATCATCAGAAAATACGGCGTCAAACACACCTCGATAGACAGCGTGCACAAGTTTATGTTTCCGGTGGGCACCAGTGGTGTGCAGAGCACGTTCCATGTCCGACAGTGATGGCGTTGGCTTTGCCAGTCGACCAGCAGTCCTGCTAATGCGGCTGAGGCCAATGCAAGAAGGCCGGCGAGATTTTGTAGCTTGAATGCCTTTTTTATTTAGCTGGAATCTCACTGCGGAAACTTTTCTGGGTCGAGGTAAAACAGATGCCCCTTCTTGTTGATGCGAATGATCGCCTCGGTGTGCACCAGCGCGTTCATGTAATCCATACATTTCCCGCGGGTCAAGTTGCCCACATCCCGGGTAATCTCGTGCACATACATGCCGTCGCGATTCAGATTGAGCTCCTTGAGGATCTGTTCAATGATGTTCTTGTGTGGCTGGTCCTTGAACCGAGCAGGCAGCAGGTCAGTGATCTTGCGCGCGTGAAACGCGGGCTTACGCCGCTTCCCGCCCGCCTTGATCACCACGCGCTTCTTTTGCTGCTGCTGCTGCCGATCGGGCTCTCTGCCTACAAACCCACGAGCCTGTGGAATCGCTGAGCTTCCGCTGTATTGCTCGTACAAATTGCCGTCAAACGACGCCGGTTCGGGCTCAATCGGCGGTAGCGGCTCTGGGGACGGTGGCGTGACCGGTCGCTCGGCCAGCGCATACGTGCTGGCATTGGGCGCTTCGGGAAACTCAAGCCGCTCGCTGTTTAGGCTCAGCCCCTGAAGAAACACCGAAAAGTTCTTGTTGAATGACAGCAGGCTGCCGTTAATGCTGTCGAGCTCGCGCAGGTTCTTTGTCAGCGACGAAAAGTTGCGCTGGAGCTCAAACAGGTTGTCCTCAAAGCTCTGGCTGTTGGGATAGATGCTCAATCTCCGGGTCGACATTGCGCGTGAAATGAAATGCGCATTAATAATACAAATGCTCAAAACTCGATTAGCCAAAACAAAAAGCTAATTTTGGCAGACAAGGCAATATTTACTTTTACTTGCCTGCCAGTGATCGCTGATTAGGGAGATCCAATCACTAGATCTCCAGGCGTTCCAGGTCTGGTGCAACCCAACTCGCACCAGGAGCTGCCGTCCAATTGCACCCGATCAGCCACCGCTGGTTCCTGCACAAATAGCCCGTGGGTTTTCGTGTCAATAGTTCTGCTGGTAAACAAGCTCCAATGGGGTTATAGTGCCTGCGCCATCGAGCGATTGTCCAGAGATTGTTCGTATTTTGCAAATGTTGGTTCTTGGCACCACAGATCCAGCGTGTGTACAAAATACAACAGCGTGGAGCTGGCCAAGGCGTGCGTGTAAACATTTTAAAGCAAAATGCCTGCCAGGCTTTCTCTGCACACCACTCCTTTGTCCCTGTTATCCCTCGTTCGCCATGTCACACACTTCGTACACTCGGCTTACCAGCATGGCCCAGCTAGTCGAGCGACAAATCTCACATGCCACGCTGGTCGCCAAACCAGTTGCGCATGCCTGGCCGGCAGGGCACACAGCCGCGGGTCCCAGCGCCGGATGCGATCTGCGCGACGACTGCTGGAGCGCGTGCACAGTAGCCGAGCAGCAGCCGGTACCGGCAGCATGCGCAGATGAGAGAGGACGCGCCCGGCGGCTGGGCCGCAGAGCGCGCAAGCACATGTCTGGGGCCCTGCATCGGGTGCGCAGCGGCTGGGGCCACTTTGTCGGCTCGCTCCTGCAGCCCCGTGCCAGTGGCTTGCTGCTGGCTTCTCCACGTTTCTTCTGACTGCAGCGGGAGAGGAGTTTAGGCTTTGGTGAGCGCTATGCTCGGATGCCAACTCGGCCGAGGGTCGGCGAGACGGGAGATGTCCAGCCCTGCAAGCAGGTATAAAATTGCAGCTAATTTTTTTTGGGCGCCATGGCGTTTCCTGACACCACCTTTTGTTTCTTTTTTTCTTTGTTTCTTACTAGTCCGTCAATTTGCATTAACTGTCGATTCCATTCAAATGGCAAACCAGCCACCCGCGCACGGCGGCGACAACGCGCAAGAGCCCACGTCGCCCGAGGAAGTCCGTGCGATTGTGCTGAACATCGACAACATACTGGGCCTGAGCCAAAAGGAGCAGTCGCCGGAGTTGGGCCCCAGCAAGGACCAGCAAACCGAGCCCACCCGATCCGGCGAAGACCGCCTAAAACAGCTTAGTCAGTCGATTACCGATCTTGCTCGCGATCTCGGTCAGGTGCGCCAGTACGCACTCGACGTGCATACAATGAGCGTGCGTCAACTCCAGCTGTCACAGGAAATGTACCTCAGGCAGGAGTCTGCGTTGAAAACGCAGAGCACGCGGCACGCCGAATTGAAGAGCACAATGTGGCTGCTAAGCAAGCAGATTGCGACGCTGGCGCAAACCACCGACCAGCGATCGAATCCTTTGCCCAGCACAGTGGATGTTTCGAGGTCAGTGTATATGCCTATGGCCCAGGGATCTGCGCCTGTCAGCCCGCATATATCAATACCGCCTAGCCACACGGTTGTTTCGCCTCATGGAATGGCTGCCAGGCCTCCATTGCCTGCGTCCAGTGATGGTCCGGCGTACGGGATGTTTGGATCGCCAGATCGCGGGAATACGCCTGCTCAGCAGCAATGCCATGCTCGACACTCACATTCGCCCGCACCGACATTTACCCTCCAGCAGCAGCCCCAGATTCAGCAACTCCAGCTTCAGCAGCAGCAGCAACAACATTTCCAGCAGCAACAGCTTCAACAGCAACAGCTTCAACGACAACAACTTCAACAGCAGCAGCAGCAGCAACAGGCGGTGCGCCAACAGATGCTGTATCAAGCTCAGCAGATGGAGGCAATGCAGGCGAAGCTGGAAGCTGAGCGACAAGCACAGGAACAGCGAGACAAGCAGGAGGCTGAGGAGAGGGCCCGGCGCGAGGCCGAAGAGCAAGCAAGGCGCGAAGTCGCGGAGCGCCTAATACATGAAACTGAAGAGCGGGCAAAGCATATGGCCGAGGAGCAAAAGAAGCGCGAGGCTGAGGAGCAGGCTCAGCGCGAATCCGCAGTGCAGGTTACACACGAGACTACAGTGCAGGACAAACGCAAAGTCGCAGAGCGGTTGAAACGCGAAGCCGAGGAGCGCATGAAGCGCAAAGCCGACGCGCATGCGGCAGAGATGCAAGCTAAACGCAACGCCGAAGAACAGGCAAACCGCGAGGCCCAGGAGCAGATCAGGCGCGAAGCCAAAGAGCGGATCAGGCGTGAAGCCGAGGAACGCGAAAAGCGCGAGAGTGAGGAACGAGCCAGGCGCGAAGCAGCAGAGCAAGCGGAACGCAATGCGGCAAGGACGGCCAATATATTGGCTGAAGCACGTGCGCGCGAAGCGGTGCGGCAGAAATGGACCGATCAGGCCCGGGAGAGCAAGCAGCAACAGCTTCGCGAGAAATTGCAAGAAGAGCAGCGAAGAAAGCAACTGGACAGCGCACGCAGCGATACGGCTCCGACGCAGGCGGCGGCGCTAACAATTAGCAAGGTGCTGAGTGAAGTGACCGCTATTGGCGTGCCGACACCGCCAAGCTCGGCAAACATCAAGTCAGATACGCCTCAGGGCTCTGCACTGCCGCTGTCGACCCCGGTCTCTCCGGTCAAGAGTCCTGGGCCAGCAGCGAAGGCTGCGCTGCCAGTTCCAGCACAAGAAACCCAGGTGACAGCCAGAAAGCCTCCGGGCGTGCCTGCGATGCCAAAGACAGCGATGGCGGCAAGTGCGTCTAGCTGGATGATGCCGATATCGTTGGCCGCGCCAAAGCACGACCAGATGGCTAAAAGTGCGCCGGCACTGGCAGCAGCGCCAGCACAGCACAACAGACCGGGCGAGCAACCCCTAGCCAGGGCATCAGGAGGCACTGCCCAGCCCGTGCCCAAAGCCACAACATGGCCCAGCGGGATCCCGATGGTCATTCATGAAGAGCCAAGGTCCTCGGCGCCCAAGTCGGCGGCGAATGTATTTCCGCCGCCAAATAATCGCGGCACCCCAAAAGTAACCAGTGCGTCCCAAGCCCAGCGATCTCGCGAGCCATTGGCTCCAGCTGGCGGCAGCTCTGCCTTACGCGTGTCCAAGTCCGAAAATGCATCGCCTGTTCGGCCGCCCCAGTCATCTCCAGAATCGGGACAGCTGTCTGGCCGATCTTCACAGGAGGATAATACCTCACCACCGTCGCGTTCATATTCGCGTCGTAATTTAGACCAAAGCCACCACAGACGGGATCAAGATCGTAATGACGATTTCCGTGGGTCAAAGCGAAATCGGAGCCGCGATGAATCCCGCTGGGGCGGTGATCGCTACCAGTCGAGGCAAGATCGAGGCCGTGGTGAGACCAATTGGGGAGGCGATCGCTATGAGCCAAGGCGAGATCAGGAACGTGGCGAGTCTGGCTGGGGCCGCGACTACTATGAACCGAGGCGGTATGACTCGTGGTCGCGGTCGGGGTCGGGGTCTCGCTCGCGCTCGCAGGAGCGGACGCGTGCACATCCAGAGCCGGCCAGCTCTTCGCGGTCGAGCTCGCGCCCCGGCCGAGAGCCAAGCCCGCCGCCCTCCGAGCTAACGATAAAGGGCAGCACAAAGCACCGGCTGCCCAGCCATGGCGGCGAACGCAGTCCGAAGCGGCGGCATACCAGCCCGCAAGCAGGCAGTCCGATTATGTTTTCAAACTCCGGCAGCGACAGCGACTCGGACGACGAGTCGGACCATGGGGGCGTGCGGGTGCGTGGGATAGCAGATGCCAAAGGGGCCAAAAAATCCATGGTGAGCATTGTCGGCGCATCGTCGACAGGCAACCGGGACGCGTGGACGGGAGGCAGCGAGTCGGCGGGCATCGGTATTGCGAGCCGACAGGGCAAGCGAGCGGGGCTTAGTAACCAGATCGATGGTCGCCTGACGCCGACGCCGACGGAGCTGGGTAACGGGTGGACGACCGAGCACGACGGCGGGGTTTCGTCATCGTCATCGTCATCGTCATCAGCGGCTACATCGACGAAGTTGACGTTTGAGCACGCGCTGCGCGACTGCTCCGGGATGCCAATAACGACGGAGCGCATGGACAAGCTGCTAGGCCCGTTTGTGTTCCTGGGGCTGCCGGTGATCCAGCCGGTTTATTCAATGTACTACAAGGTACAGCCGCTGCGGGTGGGCGTGAGCTTGTCGGTGCTGCAGCGGGCGATGGCGAGCCTAGAGCAGTTCCACTACTGGGAGCCCAAGCACAAGCCCAACGGCGCAGTTATCGGCAAAACCGGATATATAGCGCGGAAGGGCGCGGGCATCGCGCATGCGCAGCGGCGGATTAGCAAGCGGCTGTTTGGCACCCGGGCGGTGCCGGGGCCGCTTCTGAGCTACTACCTGATCTCGCTTGCATGCAACCAGATCGAGCACATGTCGCCGAGTGTGATCGCGGCCATGTTCAAGTGCGTGACGGATCGGAATCTCGGCGATATGTTGGTCATTACGTCGCGCGGGGTGGAGCAGCTCAGCGTGTTCGAGTACTGGCGGGAGGCCAAGCGCTGGGCGATTGAGCTGACCTGTTTTGTTGCCGGGGGGTGCCGGTTCCAAGACGCGCAGGACATTCCCGACCGGTTGTACCGCCAGTACGTGGAGAAGTGCCGGCAGGCGCATCCCGGAGCGCGGGACCCGGATCCGGACGGGCAGATTGCGCAGGAGATGCTGGCGACGGAGGAGCACGGGCAGCTGTTTGTGGGGCTCCGGTCGGCCGAGCTGAAGCAGCTGTTTGTGTATCTGGGGTACATGATGGGGCGGATGGTGAGCCACCGGGAGGCAAAGTACCTGAAGGAACTGTCGGACAGTTTTATTAACATGATGTGAAAAAACTCCTCCTGCCAAGGTTCGTCGGCAAGTGTTGTTTGTATAGTACATAGCAAAGTGAGAGGAGGAATAAAAAAAATAAACCCTCCACTTTCCTTTGGAATTGGTCTCTGGAACCGGGAACCCTTAGTCGGCGTGACTGTGGCGGTAGATGTAGAACTGGTACAGGATGATCAGCTCCAGGCCGATAGTGCCGGCGGCGCCCAGCAGCCACGCAGCGTACTTGCGCAGGTACTCGTGGGTGGGCGTTTGGGCGGTCAAAATGGACATACAATAGGTGATGTTGGCAATAGTGACCACGACGAACATGAGCATGGACAGGCCCTCGGTCGACCGCTCGCGGTAGTTGTGCACGATCTGCGGCACGTACGCGCCCAGATACACGGCGGCCGACGCGTACCCGCACACCTGCGCAACCACGCTGCGCGGGGCCAGCCACGCCGCCAGCACCAGCACGGCGGCCGCCAGCCCGCCGGCCAACACGTGCCAGGTCGCCAGCCGCCCCGGCCTCTTCTCTGCCGCCGCACCGACCAGCGGCAGCCGCTCGCCGGACCCGTCGCCGGCCGACTTGCGGTAGCAATAGAACTGCGACAGCACGATTGCGTCGGTGAATATGTAGTAGGCCGGGAGCAGGATCGCGGTGAACAGCAGGTTTTCCAGCAGGGCGCCGGCCAGATTAAGCAGATCGCCCAGCGCCCAGAGCAGGTAGAAGGCCAGGGACACGCCCGCACACGACTTGCGCTTGTGGTTGAGGTAGACTTGCGGAACCAGCACGAACACCCAGCAGGCCAGCGACACGTAGCCAAACACATTGGACGCAACAACGCTCACGAACATATTGACAAAAAAAAAGATAGTACAAAGAGTAAAGTATTATAGTACTTGAGCAAGAAAAAGGAAAAGGAGCGAGCGAATCCCTGGCTAAAAAAACTTTTTAAAGAGTTGAGCTTGTGTGACTCCCTTAACTCCAAAAGAGCTCCCCGGCGTTCACCGCGTCAAGCCGTGCATCCCCACACCCTCTTGGCTGCAGTTTTTTTTGGGGGGGGGAGTTAGTAACATTGTATCAACAGTTAGTTCGGATGTCAAGCCCGTCCATCCAGGCAACTACGGTGGGCAGCACCGCGCCAAACGGGCGGTTGATTCCCAGGGCCAGCAGCCGCTGCTGCTCGGCGTGCATCCACGCCGGCGTGTACGCGCAGCCCGGCAGCGGATGGTGGTCGGCCACGTCGATTTCGTGGTGCGCCGCGTCGCCGGCGTCGCTGCTGGCCGCCGACGACGCAGCCAGCGACGACGCAGCCGACTGCGGCTCGCGCTTGCGCACCAGCTGCTCGTCGGCGCGGCGGCCGACCTCGACGCCCAGCGCGCTGTCGCGGTCCCACGAGTCCTCGGCCTTGGCCAGCACGGCCATGTCGTACATCAGCAGGCCGGCGCTGTCGGTCTCGTCGCGCGCGTCCGCCTGGCGCGCGGCCACGGCCTGCAGCAGCGCGGCGTAGTACGTGTGGTGCACGCCGTACGTCAGCAGCAGCCCCAGCACCACGTCCACGGTGTAGTGGTACCGCGCCATCAGCACCGTCAGCACGCCCAGCGCCGTGTGCACCGCGCTGTACGCAACAAACCCCCAGTGCGTCGCGTACCGGCACCAGAACAGAAACGAAATCGTCAGAATCGCCGTGTGCCCCGAAAAGATCTTGTCGGTGCACTGCCCGACCGTGCCGGCCAGGATGTCGGGCGTGGCCTTGATCACCTGCCACGTGGACTGCGGCGGCCCGATCTCGCACGCGCCCGTCGACGGCGGCACCGTGGTTACCGATATCGTCACCGACCGCACAAAGTACAGCACCGCCACCATCCACGCGATGCGCCGCACCAGCATCAGCCGCGCGCGCCACCCGCGCGCCAGCAGCGAGCACCCAACGATGCTGCCAATCACCGACGTGCCCACGAGCTTGTCGGATATCCACGCGCGCTCCAGCTGCGGCAGGTGCTCCAGCACCTGGTCCTGCAGCAGCGCCGCCGCCGGCCACGGCGCCGCCGCCCGCGCGCCGCCCGGCCCCGCCGGCAGCCGCCGCACCCACCGCATGTCCGACCACTGCTGGCAGACCACCATCCATATGCCCACCGCAAACAGCACGCCCCACGCCACCAGCGTCCGCGCTATCTCGCGCCGGAACGCGTGCGACCGCGCCAGCTCCGCCGCATGCTGCACGTAGCGCACCACCGCTGCAACCACGACCATCTGTATAGCTATCGAGTCAAAGTGCTGTAAATGTATATAGTGCCAAGCGCGCCAGAAGAGAGAAAAGCAAGGCGCCTGGTGCTGGCGACAGTAACGTGGAGAATGGAACGATGCCGGGGAAGATGGAAAAAAAGGGGGGAGGAGACAAAAAAAACGAGGCGAAAAACGATGTGCAGGTTTCCAAGCCGCTGCGAGTGGCTTTTTGAAACTATAAACAACCCCGTCCTTGTTTTTGGGTTGTCTCCATCGATGCAGCTCAACAAGAAAATAAACCAGCTTGGACCGGCTGGCCCGTGTCACGTGGACAGGTTGCTTCCAAATCGAGAGTTCCGATTTAATTTGCCGCGGCGATCTCTGCCCGAAAAAGCGCATTCAGCAGAGTGATCACGCCGGCTAGTTTGCGGGATGCTGGATCACCACGCTGCACCGCGTGCACCTCAGCTGCGGATGGCGGTAGCAGTAGAGCGGCCCGCAGCAGACACAGCACACACAGGCCACGGCCCACATTGCCGGCGGGTACGTCTGCCGCCACGCGTGCGCACGTCCGTCGACGCACACGCCCGAGCCGTCGCCGCGCACCAGCACCGCCTGCGGCTGCGCGGGCGGACGGTAGAGCAACGCGCTGCTGTCAGTAGCACTCATACAGGCGACAAATAGATGGCGGAAAGTGGATGCGGAAGCGAAAAG
>JANBPA010000392.1:0-11043 GCA_027575275.1 Coemansia sp. RSA 2711
TGCGCCGACATCAGCCGGGTTTCGGGCGTGAGTCACTGCTGGTGTGATGTCCAACACTTGCAGCACTGTCAATGCGATATCCAGCAGCTGATGTCTGACATCAATTTGTTGTACTCCATTTAGATACAACACCGTTTCCTATCAGCAACATGCGGACTGCAATAATCAGCATCATTGGCCGGTTTATGGCGCTTTCGCTGGTGACCATAGCACAACCGACCATCGCTTCTCTACCTCCAATCTTGGCCGGCGTAATTCCGTACCATTGGAGCAGAAGCAAAACGTGGCTGCTTATTTTCTCATTTATTCTCAAATAGGGGGGAGGGTGGGCGGCGCCGGGAGGTAGTGCAATACCCGGGCCACCCGCGTCTGCGCTCGGTGTGCAAGCAGGGACCATAGCAGCAAACATGCCCAAACAAAAAATTTGAACATCAATTTTGGAGGCGATGCCTCCAATCTAAGATGTTACTCTTAGAAGAACATGTTACTAAAAAATGATCAAAGCCAAAAGGCTTGAGAGGAATGTAAGGATTTCTCGTTCTGGATACTCGAAGCGCCGGCGAATTTAAAGACCAGGGGGCCGCAGAGAGCCATCGCAGCTATTATGGGACAATACCGCTACACAGTCACCTGACTTTAAACTAATTTCACGGTTTTTTTGTAGCAGTGTATTGTGAAAAATAACGTGCTGGCTACACGCCGGGCATGACGAGCTTGACAGTCAGATCGGGAGGACTCGTTTCAGGAATGATACTGTTGCGGGACCGTCGAGGGGGCACGGGACCCCGCCTGGCTACCCGCACTCAGACGGTACCGCCGGAGCCACAGAACCAGCTGTCGCACCCGCCGAGCGGACCCGACGCGGTCATGTGACCTGAGCCCATAACTGTTGAAAATTAACGATCACGCGCCCGCGAGCGGACTATTATCGAGGCCGTTTTTCCCGAATGACGGAACTGGTTTCCTTTATTATGCCGTTTGCTTCTGACACGTTTCTGCTTGTATGTGACACCCGACATGACACCCCCAGGATCCCTGCGCGCACATATAAATTGGACACCCGACGTAGTTGTTTTCGTAGCTTTTCCTTAGTGAAAAATATCTATCTATTTTCTATTACCTAGGCGCCACATTACGCCACACACAAGAGACTGCACTTGTGTTGTAAGGAACAGATACCTGGCTGAGTCAATATGCACCAATATGTAACAATACAGACAGAGATCTTGTTGAAGATGTGGTATGTCTGGGTAACTGTTTTGACAGCACCATTATGCTGGAGGCCGACAACAGCATGTCTGGTGTCGTCAATAACCAAGGCAGAGAGCTTTGATGCAAGCTGGTCCTTAGGGTCTGGGGTGGCAGTCCATACCAGAGTGACAGATGCCTGCTTGACAGACCATAGATGCAGCTTCCACTCATGGCCATTGGCAAAAACGACCTGGTTCTTGTGGTCAGCAATGCAGTCCATGTAGATGATGCCATTGACACCAAACAGAGGTGTGACAAATGAGATGCCATTCTCACCAATCTTGGTGACAATGGCATAGGTGACGATGCCAGGTGCATCAGTGCGAAGTGCAGTGGCAGCCAGGTAGTTCACCAGGAACAGCTTCAAGCTGGCATCTTGCACCTTCTTTGCAGCATCTTTGTGCAGATTGCACTGGTGCACCATGATAGCCAGAAGCTCAGGCACAGGAACCAGAATGCTCTGCAAGTCATGGATGGCAGTGGTTAGCGACCCAGTGGCATTTGTTTGCAGAAAGAAGGGCAAGTAATATGGTGGCAGGAGTGTGTGCTCGGTGGTGACATGGTTACTGTGAATGGCCAGCAATGCCTCAAGCAGGTGGTGCACAATAACGTCAGCATAGCAGCAAATCGGCAAGGTAAAATGTGTGTACAGTGGCACGTTGAGTGCATAGTGGTGGTATTCAGTGCGGTCGTGGATGGCATGAGTCGAAAAGTATGCAGTGTGCTGCATCGGCTGGGTCAGCATCTCCTCGACAGTGTAGCGAGTATCTGCATTGGAGATGTGCCGAATCGAGTCTGAGATGGTACTGGCTGACTGGGTGTCAATTTCGATGCCTGCGTGAGCAAGCTGGTGACACACGTCTTCAAGGCAGCACTCGAGAGGCAGCACATGGCGACACAGCAGTGCAGAGTCGGGAAAGCTTGCCTTGATGCATGCAGCTATGCTCATGTTGGCCAGCAACATAAACTCCTTGATCAAGCAGTTGCTGTCCTTAATCACGTATGGCTGGCAGGCAACCAGCTGCCTGGCATTGTCCAGCTCAAAGCTCAGCTGCATGCTGTGCAGTGACAGTGTGCCAGTGTCGAACCGCTGCTTGTGCATGATCAGCAACAGCTGGTATGTCATGGCCGGCGATCACGCAGCCAGTGATGGATCTGCATGACCCGCAGGAGGACGCGCATGACGTCCTCCGCAGGGTTCCGATGGGTGTCCGACACCCCGCAGACTGGCGGAGCTTAAATAGCCCGCCAGTCCGCGGTCCATTCAAAACAAACCGAGTGACTATTGAAGTCTTTTCATTTAGCAATATATCTTCGATTACCCCATCAAACACGCGCGTGACATGGTAGAACCAGCCGATGCTGGCTTCAATCTTGTCACGCCACTGTGCCGATGCCAGCTTGGTGCATGCACCGTTGTGTTCAAAGCATGCAATTGACTTGCTCAGATGTCCGCCGTCAATCACATGCTGTGCATCATCGTAGCTGAGCTTGCTAAGCAATAAATTGGCTGATTTATTTGAAAAAAGAAGCCGCTAGTCGGCGTCATTTCCCAGAAATGAAACAGCACAGAAGAGCGTCTGGCTTAGAGATCGTCGTCCTCCTCCGGCAGCGGCTGGGCGGCAGCTTCTGCCATCTCCGTGTTGTATTGCTGCATGAGCTGCGCATCGACCTGGACCTCCGGCGGCGCCAGGGCAGGCGCCTCGACAAACTCGAGGTTGGCATCGCCAGTCAGCTTGCGCGCAAGCCAGAGGAAGGGCTTCTCAAAGTTGTAGTTGGACTTGGCAGAGATGTCGTAGTACTGCAGGTTCTTCTTCCGGTGGAACGTGATCGTCTTGGCCTTGACCTTGCGCTCCTTGATGTCAACCTTGTTGCCGCACAGGACAATCGGGATGTTCTCGCACACGCGAACCAGATCACGGTGCCAGTTGGGGACGTTCTTATAGGTAATGCGCGAGGTCACATCGAACATGATGATACCGCACTGGCCCTGGATGTAGTAGCCGTCGCGCAGACCGCCAAACTTCTCCTGGCCGGCAGTGTCCCAGGTGTTGAAGAAGATGACGCCCTTGTTGGTCACAAACTTCAGAGGACGCACCTCGACACCAATGGTCGCTACAGAGTTACGGACGAGTCATACGTAATGCCGCATGCACCCCCGGCAGACACACAAAACAAACAATTAGCAGACCGTGTTTACATCCAGCCCTTGTTTGCAAAAGCGCAGTAACGCTCGGCGAGCAGCCACCGCGCAATTGTTTGCGCCCAGTGGTCCGTCAGTGCGATCGCCAGCTGTGGCAAAAAGCACGAAGCGGCTGTGGCGGCAATAGCGCGCGGCGCGTCCGCTGTAATCGACCGCTTCCGAGTATAAGCACTGCACGCATAAATGCGAAACTTACCAATGTATCTCTTCTCGAACTCGCCCGTGGTGTGACGCTTGACAAAGGTAGTCTTGCCGGTTCCACCGTCACCAACAAGCACCAGCTTGAACTTGGGGGCGTTCTGCTCAGACATTGTTGCAGTTTTAAGTGTCAAACTACAGAGTACGCCAGGGGAAATTAGTCAACACAAGTTGTTGTTGTTGTTGTCCGGTCAGCTGTAGTCAAGCAGCTGCGGCCCTTGCTCACTCTGAAAATCAGCATGCGCTGCAGCCGCGCTCGCTGCCAGGCTGACAAATTCGAATTCGGCGTGGTGCCAATCTGGCCGGCCAGGTCAGGAAGATTGGCCTTGCTCGGCGGGCAGGTTGAGCAACCAGGACACGGTCGGGGAGGACAGCGGCCGAGAGCCTTGTACGATAACTTACCTCAAGCTTCAATAAGAAAATAGAAATTGCAAGAGAGAGAAAGAAAAAGCGAGCGGTTTTTTCTAGTGTCCAAGAAGCAGGAGGGAGAGAAAGAGCCGCCTCGTCGGGCGAGCTGGCCTTTATGGCTTCTGATTCACCCCAATCCTCCCTGCCCGCGTAATGGTCAACAAAGATTGGCCCCGGCTCGCTTTCCTGGCCGCCCCGGCTCGCCAAAATTTTCATTGGGGGAGGTCGCTGACTCGGGTGATCTGATCTGATTGTGGCTGCGGTGGGGATTGCCGCGCAGACGCGGTCGAGGACAGGCGCGTTCTCGAGCGAGTGACGTGTGGCGGCGCGCGCCGCGCCCTGGGCTATGCAGGGATGGCGCAGTGCGGTGCCGCCCATTGGCAAGTGCAGTAGCAAGCATATGGCTGAAAATATCTACCTTACTACTTTACACGCGGCAGTACGTCGCTGCCTTTCGCGACATCCAGCTTTGCTGCTCCATACATTTTGCACAGATAATTTATAGCACGCTTGCAATGCTCTCCAACAATATCAGCGGCACTGGCACCGGCACGCCGCACCCGGCGGCCACTGATGCTGCCAAGGAGTCCGGCACCATCGTCTTTGGTGGCGTGGAGCTGGTCGACAACCCGGCAAACCCGGCCTACATTGGACACGGCGTTGCCCACCGCGATCCCAAGACCGGCGTGCCCGTCGACGCACACGTCCATATCCCGACCCGCGGCGAGCTCAATCCCGAGGAATTTGCCATCACCAAGGTAGCCGAGGCTTCCGAGTTCACAGACAAGGAGCGGCTTCAGAGCAAGTACAGCATTTCCAACCCGGGCAAATACCACGCAAACTGGTACAAGGCCAAGAGCGCGCTCAACGGCATGCTTGGCAAGGTGACAGGGTCGCAAAAGTATCTGGAAAAGGCCGCCAGACAAGGCGACTTGGCCACGCTCGAGCTCAGTGCGTATAACGAAGAAAACGGCGGGTACACGTTTGCCAAGGTGTAATAAAGCTGCTGTCTCCAGTGCCAATCCCTTATTTCGCCAGCGCTAGCTTCGTGAAATAAAGGATGTCTGTCGCACAATGCAACCTGCCACGCCATATAGCTTAGCTTTTCAAAAGTTTCCACGAGCTCGCAATGTCAATGGTTCCGCGATATGTGCTCGCATTTATTCTGTCAACGGCGCTAGTGGTTGCCGCGTGCAGGTACATAGTGAACCCAGCCTCGCTTGACGATGACATCAGCTACAGTCCTGGCGCGCCGACATTTACGCTCAAACGTGATGCTCTCGACTCGGGCAGAGTGCCATTTGCCAGCCATGCCGAAAACCGGCCATTTGGTTCCTATCTTCAGCAAACGCTAGACTTTGCGCCGTTTGCAGACCTCTTTGGCGCGGTGAATGCTACTACAGGCACGCTGCAGTCGCGTGGCGAGGCCCACATAACTGTAATAACCCCGCCAGAGTTTGACCGCGTGCTGAAGCCGGCCGGCGTCACCATACAAGAGATTGAGGCCATTGCATTGCGGGCAAACATCCAGCACGCGCGCTTGTCGCCGGTGTGCCTGGGTCGCTTCAGCGGCAGTTTGCCGCATCCGAAAACCGACACCGATAGCGGCCAGTTTCTGCTATTTTCGCTAGTTGTTGCCGATGACTATGGCGACTTGCTTGCAATCCGGAAGAAAGTATTCGGCTTGTTTCGAGAAAAGGGCGGTGAAGGCGCGCTGTTCCAGCCCGAGGGATTCTGGCCCCACGCCACGATAGGATACGACCGGCGCGATCTGTTTATAGAAGACGGCATATACAAGGGAACCAACTATTGCTACGCGCGGATAAAACTCGACTAAAATTGAACATGAATAAAACACCCTAGTTTGACACCGCCATCGGCTGCGGCTGCGACAGCTTCTCCAGCTCCACGCGGAGCTGCTTGGAAAAGTCGTCTTCGGGGTCGTCGTCGTCCCAGTTGTTGGTCCACAGGCCCAGATCCTCGTTATCTTCGTCCTCCTCGCCCCAGTCTACAGCAATGCCAATACACACCATGTTAGCGCCGTGTCGTCAAGCAGCCCAAAAACGTCGCCCACAGGCGCAACTCACCTTCCGTCTCAAACTCCTCAAACTCGTCGTCCTCCTCCAGCGGCGCAGGCGCCTGCTGTCTCGCCGCCGCCGGCTCGCCGCCAGCAGGCTGTGCCTGGTTTTTGTTATTTTGCACCGTCGACATTCCTCAACTCTGCGCGATCCAAACGTAAAATGCAAGCGATTATTTGCGAAATGAAGCAAAGCGTGTGCCAGAGCTATTTTGACGGATGGCTCGCGAGTGCGTCAGCATCCACAAACGCCGAACCGAGCCGAGCCATGCAAAAATATGCGCATTTTCCCGATCAATTAAAAAGTGCGCTGGGAATGAAACCGCTGGCTTATCGCTGCTCTCCTCTGCTCAAACACAGCGACCGGTTCATTTCCCACCTCTTTCCGAAAAAAGATGATGTTTGCTCGCACTGCTGCTTCTGCTCTCCGCCAGGCTTCCCGCCGCCAGGGCGCTGCTCTCGCTACCCGCGGCCTGAGCACGTCGTCCCACCAGGGCGCCCGCTCTGCTTTTGCCCGCTTTGGTACTGCCGCGGCCGCCGCCGGTGTGGTGTCCTTTGGCTACACCCTGTTTATGTCTCAGGAGGCTTCGGTTGTCCATGCCGACAGCTCGGTGCCCATCTACGGCGTCCCGGGGACCGCCAAGGAGCGCACGTTCATTGCGGTCAAGCCCGATGGCGTGCAGCGCGGTTTGATCAGCGACATTGTTGCGCGGTTTGAGCGCCGTGGCTACAAACTTGTCGGCATGAAGCTGCTGGTGCCCTCGGCGGCTCTGGCCAAGGAACACTATGCCGATCTGTCGTCCAAGCCCTTCTTCGCCGGCCTGGTCGACTACATGACCAACGGCAAGGCGCCGGTCATCGGCATGGTCTGGGAGGGCCCGTCAGTCATCAAGCAGGGTCGTGTCATGCTGGGAGCGACCGATCCCAAGGCCGCTGGCCCCGGCACTATCCGCGGCGACTACTGCCTGACCATTGGTCGTAACATTTGCCACGGCAGCGACAGTGCCGAGAGCGCCCAGAAGGAGATCTCTCTCTGGTTCGGCGGCAAGGGCGAGATTGTCAACTGGTCCTCGAACAACGAGGAGTGGGTTGTTTCGGACAACTAGACTGTGTTCGGTTCGCAGACAGGCTGATCGAGGTTAGATTTTGGTTGGCAGTTATCGATAAACGAACTTTTTGCCATTGTCAAGTTGACTTTAACCAGGCGCCAGCGGCTGATTGTGGTCAATGGTGTGCCTGTGGTGCTTTGCCGCTGGTATGGGCTCTGCTGGGCGCGCTCGATGCTGGCAGCACGGGAGGCTGTTCCCCGATCACCAAGCACAGACGCTACTGCGTTAGAAAGAACATCCAATCGATATTTAAGCGCCAGGTAAGACATTGCCGCTGTTTCCGCAGTAGCATTCAGAGTTATATATATACCGAGTGTGCTGATGGTTGGTGGCCTCCCGGTGCTGTTGAACCGTTTGATTGTGTGCTGGCAATATCGACTTTAGCTATTTGGGATATCATACACATTTTGCGCTATTCTACAGCCGGTAGATTCTGACACATGGAGAAGGTTGCGGACATACGGGCAATGTATCTGGGTCGATTGCGTCGAGGAGTCTGGTTCAGAAGGTATGCATATGTTGCTATTCAGTTTGCGGCGAATGGCACGGCAGCCAGCTTGCTAAACTGTACTAAAACGTGTAGGGTGCTGCGAAGGGAGAACATGCTTATTGCTATTGTTGCCTTTGCTCTGACATGCACGCTGCTGGTGCTCAAAGGATACCGCCAGGACGCAGCCATAACTCCAAGCAACATGACACAGCCGCAGTCCATAGGGCGCGCAGTCGGCGCCGAGGACAGCTGGTACGCCAAAACCAGTGCCGTGCCCGAAGAGGAAACCTCTGCGCTCGAGCCAATGTCGGGACAGGGCGCACCGCAGCCCGAGGAGCATGTACATGCCAAGTATATCGAGGTTTTAGGCAACAACTACCAGCCCAAGCCGGCGGCAATGCCCTCGTGGCTGCCGCAAACCAAAACTGGCAAGCATCGAGCGCAGCTGACCAACGAGTCCCAGGTAATCCTGGCCAACAATCGCGATGTCGCACCGTACACACAGGAGCCCGAAGACGACTCGCTGCTTATCCTGACGCCGGTCAAAAACAACGCTCAGCATCTGGCTCGCTACTTTGCCCTGCTCGACAAGCTAAAGTACCCGCGCTCGCGCATATCCCTTGCGTTCCTGGTCTCTGACTCGACCGACAAGACGCAGCAGATGCTGATCGAGTCCAGGCAATGGTACCAGGAGCAAGCCCCGCCCGAGCTGCGGTTCCGCCGGTTCGATATCTACCGACAGGACTTTTTCTACGCACTGTCGCGCAAGCAGCGGCACCTGCGCGAAAAGCAAAAAGAGCGGCGGATGATGATGGCCCGTGCCCGCAACTACCTGTGGACGCGCGCGCTGGAGAATGAGCAGTGGGTGCTGTGGATTGACGGCGACCTCGAGTACTATCCGCCCAACATTGTGCGCGACCTGATGGCCTATGACAAGGACGTAATTGTACCCAACTGTCTGGTCCGTCGGCGCAACGTTCAGGGCCGTTGGAAGCACAGCGTGTACGACCGCAACGCGTGGCAGGAGACGGCGCAGAGCCTGGAGATGATCAAGAAGCTGAACGAGACCGACTTTTTGGTCGAAGGGTACAAGTCGCTCAAGACGCACCGCCGGTACCTGGACCGCTTTCCCAAAAACGAAACCGTCGTCCCTCTGGACGGCGTCGGCGGCACGTTTACGCTGGTAAAGTCGCACGTTCACCGGTCAGGTGTCGGTTTCCCGGCGTGGCTGTTCCAGCACCAAGTGGAGACCGAGGGCTTTGCCAAGCTGGCCAAGGCAAATGGCTACGGTGTGTATGGGCTGCCATTCTACTACATTCGCCATGTGACCAACTAGGCCAAACAATTTCTCTATTCATGTAATGCTGAGCTGACTATTCATCCTCTGAGTCCGATCCCTCCATAACGATGTCGGGAATATCGTCGTCATCGTCGTCGTCATCGTTGCTCGGCGCAGCCTTGGGCTTTGCCAACGGCTTGGGCTTTGCCAACTGCTTGGCCGGGTCAAACCGCGGTGCAGGCGGAGAAACAGCTGGTTCTGTTGCTGCTGCCGGCTGGCTTGGCTGCGACAATGATGGCTGCGGGTCAACGGGCGTGGACAAAAGATTGGTCGCTGGCAAATGACCAGTCAATGGCCGGGTATTAGCGGCTGGCATTGAGACATTTGTTTCTAGCTCTTCACGCCGGAATCGCTTGGCATGATCAGTAGACCCATCTGCATCCTGCATCTCCTCGTTATCATCATCAGAGGGGCTGTCCAGTTGGGTACCGGCCAGCACTGCCTCAATGCTGACGCTGTCATCGCTAGCGGCAACCATCCGAGCAACCTGCTTCTCTTCAGAAATATTTTCCTCGGTATCGGGCTCACGCAGCTGCGCCGGAAGCCGCGAGTGAATGATTGGGTCAATTGCCACCAGCGCCGCAGCACTCGCGGCACGCACGCGCGGGGACGGGTCATTCTGACTCGCGTTAAACACTGCAACTGCATGCGGCACAATGGCACGCTGCCACGGATCCGGTGACAGCAGCGAGGCCTCAAGACAGCGAAGCAGCTGCACCTTGTATGGCACGTCGGATTCGCGTGTAGCAAACGGCGTTTCAATGCCGCCAATCGCATAGAGCATCAGTAGCGTCAGCACTTGGCTGTCGATCTGTGTGCGCAGCGCCGAAGTCAGCATCGTTGGCGTGTGCAGCAACAACGCCAGCACCGTGGCTTGCGCAGCTAAAGTTGTATCGTCCCAGCGGAGATGTGCTACCGGCGCCGTCTCATCGCTGAGAGCGCTGCCGCCGCGCGCCTTCCCGCTTCCACTGCGCTTCTTTGACGACACAATCTCGAGAGTCGGTGGCGGCGCTTGGCTCCGTTGGTATACACATATCTCACCAACAGCCGTAATGATCAGGTCATAGGGCAAGTGAACAACAAACCCGTAGGCGTAGCGCTCGATATACAGCTGCAGCAGGTTGTGCAGGGCCACACGGGTAGCTGCACTAGATATCTGCTGAGTGCCGATCGCAGTGGCCGCGCGGGCCACAGCAGATAGATAGGGATACATAAGACTGCCCAGAGAGATGGCGAGCGCTGCCATAATGCGCACAGACGCGCGCTGGATCTGCGGCGCTAGCACCGGCACCACGTCAAGTTCCGCACGTGCCATCTTGCTGCTGGCCGCCCGCACCGGAACTAGTGCCAGCCGCGACGCCGCGCCAAGAATGGCATCGACCGGAACACTCACATCCTCGGCTGTTGGCTGCGTCAGCAGCGCCACCAGCACATCGGCCATTGCCGAGATGCGGTCAGCCGCCTGCGGTATCGCAATGACAAAATTGTCGGCCAGCTCAGGCAACGCAAATGCAGATTGCACGCTATCGCCGGTCTCAGCACACATTATCCGATCGATGCACTGCTGAATTGTGCCCACCGCCTGCTGCACGTACTCAAACCAGCGTTCCTCACTGGCAACCCGGCCACCAGCCAAGCTCAGCGCCGCCAGACATTGTGCTGCCTGCGCACACAGCTCCGCCGATGCACGGCTCGCTGATCCGTCCAGCAGCCGCAGGCACAGCGCCGCGGTCTTGTCGATCGACGGACGAAATAGTTTCGGGAACCATGTGGCCATATGCTCAAGCATTTGCAGCACCGGCCCTGTCAGATCCGGGTTCTTATCAGCCAGCACCAGAATCGCCTGGTTGATCCGCGGTACCTGGGCGCTTACAATCTCGCGATGCAGCATGGGGATATCGCGCACCGCATCAACAAAAGCCAGCAGCGTCTGCAACACAGCCTCCACAACCGGCGTAATCTCAGCTT
>JANBPA010000393.1:0-10994 GCA_027575275.1 Coemansia sp. RSA 2711
GCTTAGAGCGCCTGAGTAGCACGAGCGTTGGTGACTGGCAAAAGTAGATACAGACGAAAGATAATGAACAGAAAATCAAACAGCTCTGCCAAAAAAAAACACGCAACCCACAAGAAAAGAGAAAAGGAAAGCGTTTATTGCAACGAGGACGACGGGCTTGCTAAAAAAAAATCGGCCCAGCCCGGAGAGGAAGGGGGAAAAAAGACAAGCAGGCGGGCGATCTCGTGAGCGCAAGCGGCGGGTGTTCTTTGTAAAAAGAGATTCGCTTGAAAGAGCAAGATTCGCCCAAAAAGAGGCTGCCCGAGTCGAGGAGAGGCGCTCTTTCGCAGAAAAACAAGTCCAGTCTGGGTCCGCTTGCTTTGGCGACGCTGGCTCCAGAAAGAGCCACCCGGCGGACACGCTCATCGTGCATACGCTATGCAATCCGGCCAACAGAGCGCATGCGTCACGATGGCCGCAAAATGGGCGGGCTTCAGGGAAATGCGTTCTCCGCCCCTCCCCCTCGCTCACGCGAGCTGCAGCGCGCCGTCGTTTTCGTAGGCGCCGCTCTCGGTGTGGCGGAACCGCCGCGCAATCTGAATCTGCCCGATGCGGCACACGCCAAACGACAGCGCGCCAAACTCCTTCAGCAGGGGCGCTGCGTTGACCGAAAACCCGTTGCGCGGCCGACCCCGCTTTGTATCGCCTGCCGGAGCACCTGCGCTGCTGTCTGCATCCGCGTCACGCGCCGGCTTCGCACGAACAAGCGTTACATGTATCTTCAGCTCGCGCTTCTCGTCAATGTACCCGGCCTCGTCGAACTTGTCACGTACCAGTGCGCACAGCTGCTTCAGTCGGCCGCCATCGTCAAAGTCGTCCACATTGGTGTAAATGATGCGCGCCTGAGACGGGTTGGGCTCCATTGTCGCCAGCTTGCCAACGTTAACCAGCAGTGGCCGCGCTCCCAGAATGCCATCAATGTCTTTGCCCAGCGACTTTAGGAATTCCACCGCCTTGGTGACATCCGCAGGTGCAAGCAAGCGCAGCATGCCAATGGTGATGTGCAGCGAGCCGGGGTTCACAAAGCTCGAGCAGTCGGCGTTCTGAATGAATCGCTGCTGAACATCCCGTTGAAACTCGCCAACCTTCCGCTGAACGTCCAGATCCGACAGTGGCAACGAGATAAAGTGGGTATACGGCACGTTGGCCATGTTGTTGGCAACCAGTTTGGTAATCATTGCTTGCGCCTTTTCCCTCTCGTCCGCCAATCCCTCAATCTCAATAAGGTCGCTCCGGTTGCGCTCCGGCGGAACTGTGATCTTTGCATGCGATTCCTGCCGCAGCTTGTCCAAAGTTGACCCGCGTGTTCCAACAATGTACTTGTGGAGTTGTCGAGAAACATTAATAGATATGCGTCCAGACTTTCCAGTGTTCGGGCCAACGTTACCATGTGGTGTTGGCCGGGGCTTGGATGGCTCAAAAGCGCCAGCTGCTTCGAAGTCAGAGCTGCCACCCAGCCCCGTTCGCACGCGATACCGCCGACTGCCAACTTTGACAATTCTAATGTCGTTGCTGCTCATTCTCGACAATCTATTGTGTATGCTTGACTTGCGAGAGAATCTGAGGAGCATGCACAAGGGAATAGCAATATTATCTACAACGATAGGCGATAAACTGCGCTGCAAAATATGGACACTGCAAATCAATCACTCGTTTTATGAATTTGGATTAATGTTGATAGCTATGGGTCGGGCCATAGCAGCTATTGACGCAGTGACCGGGACCGGGTGCGAACCTTTGCAAAATAGCTGCTGGGCTCCGAGAAAATAAGCACCTGCAAAAATTGGCACGCGCCGCATTGTGCTAAAGAACCGCCGAGTCAATTTCATATCCAATTGATAGAAGGCGACTCAGGTGCCCCTAAACACACTACCAGCACTATTTAATTCTTCATAGACACGCAGCCCTGTCAAGTTTTTCTTTTCACCTCTGACTTTTATTGTTGCCACTTTAACAAGACGCGCTATACTGCACTCTGCAATTTATCCAAATGCATTCCTTTCGCAAACAAGAACACCAGGGTAGCAACATTGTAAACATATTGGTATCCATAGCTCTTCTCACATATTCTGCATCAGCAGGGATTCAGCTTGCATTTGTTTCAGCAGCCGGAGGCAGCATTAGCCTCACATTCCATGCAAATGCGGGCAAGGCATTTGCATTGGCTCTGTGGTCATTGATATTTTTCTACTTGCTCTGGTGGGGCGGTGCCAAAGAAGAAGATAATCCTAAAGCAGGAGCTGGCAGCAATGAGCCAAGCAAACTGAAGCCAAGTGCTCTTCAGTTTGGAAGACATGTCAAGTACCGATATATTGCAGTGGGATTTTTTATGTTTATTTCCAGCTTCATTGCATTTGGTAACCCTCTTCTTACATTGCTGTATCTTGGCGAAAGTGGTGCAAGTAAATTTATAGACAAGGCCGACAAGATAAACTTTAGCATGGACATGCATACCACATTTTATGTTTTGGGTTGCCTTACATGCTACTCTGCAGGTGTTGGAGTATCACTACTTGCCTATGCCGTATTTTTAGTCAAAAGCACTGTTGCGGCATAATAATATAGTATAGCTTGGTTTTATTAATTTTTAATTCTATCAAACAAACATATACTCTTACTTTAGTTGTTAAAAGTACCCACTGTACTTAATGTCATTTATATGTGGATACTGGTGTTTAACCATTTCAGCAAATGATTGTAGCTGCTTTTGAGTGGCTTCAGTAGAGAACATTAGATGCTTTAAACATAACAGCCGAATAATAAGGTATTTGGTGAATTGCAAAGCAAGAGTCACATCAGCGCTTTCCTTATATGACAAGCTGGCATGTTCAATATTAGAATCTAGCTTTTCAAATTTTGCACAATTGGCAGAGAATGGAATGGGCATATCATCAGCGACAATGTCTATTTCAATAGCACACATTGACATAACTTTCAAACATGGTGTTCTTACGATTAGTTGCAGCATTGAGCTTGCTCCAACTGGACATGTAATTGTAAGCTCGCACAACTGCTTCCAGCAAATTTCCATAGGATTGATTAATGAAAATGTATCATGCAGAGTAAAGCTTGTCATTCTGGTTTGCAGCCTGTTAAACAAAACAGTGCTGGCTTCCATAAATAACATTCTTGTACACCCATATGACGAGACAACACATGCTTTAAAGCTATCCATTTTTGGAGGGCAGTTATGCTGAAACAGCACCAGGGCTGCGGCATTAGCCACTATTGAAACCGACTGCATGTATGCTGGAAAGATACCAGATTCCATAATCATACAGTTGTTTGGTGCTCCATATATGTGAAGGTATTTAAGCATCGGAAAATAAAATTTGGGCTTGATGCCTGGCAAACTGTGAGCCATGCCATTGTTTAATACTTGTGGTGGTCCATATGATATGCCAAATTTTAAGAGATTAGCAAAAACAACCTTTTTGCACCCATTATTCTCCATAAATGCATTCCAATTATAGTCTTGTGGCACCAAGTGCAGATAAAGTATTTTGAGTGACTGTGCAAAAATTCGGGGAATGTGCATGCTTGAGTGTGTGCTGAACGTTAGCTGCAATTCAGTAAGGTGCTCTGAAAATGTTGGAACAGAAAATGGAAGTACATAGAAGCAGTAGAAATGGATGAGATTAGGCAAGTACATGCTGCACAGCTGCTCATTGAACCTACGCTCAAGCTCACCACTCTGGCCATTTAATGACAGGCAGTTTATATTGGGCATCATGTTGTATAGTTTGGTAGCCAACTGTATAATTAATGTGTTCTGTTCAGCAAGGTCTCCTGCTTCAGCAGAAAACACACCATTTGCAAATAATTCCAGGTTCATTGATTTCACATTGCTCCATATGACATCTGGTGTGCAAAAATTTTCCAGCATTTTTGTAAGCATGGGATGTAAGCCTTGACTGCCTATCAATTTAATGCTGATTCGTTTGACATAAGCAGTCTTTTGCATTAAGGTAATGAGTTCTATGTTTCCACTAATCTGCACCTGCTGGTTATTAACATCTGTGCTTGCTGTGACAATTCCCATTCTGTAGACAATAGGTATAGCAAGGTACCTCCAGCCCTGGCAAACGTGGGCCAGTATCAGTGATTGCTTCCAGGCATGTAGCTCTGAAGGATCATGAGGTACAGCTCTTTTTAAAACTAGTGATGCTAGCTCTCGTGGAATGTTTAAAACATGCATAGTGTGTAAAAAAAAAGACTGAAAGCACAAGAAATAATCCAAACAAGACGAAAAGAAAGCTAAGCAAAGATTGCACTAAGCAATGACTGCATTTAATCTCTATGGCCATTCCAGTCAAGCGCTGCCAATGACTGCCAGCAAATCATACAGGGTTTTCTTAGTGACTGGAGCAGATACAAATTTAATTCTCACCTGCAGATTGCATTTAATTAGGATATTTAATTACCCACTTTGGCATAAAACATGTGCCCAAAGCAGAAATTGCCAAAATCCAGCCTCTACTTCAATGCTACCATGCTATGATAAAGACCACCTACTATAACCAGCCACTTTGCTTGATTTTAGCATACTATACATCCAAATACATTATTAATAATTAAGCTGTAGCAAGCATTCCATAAATAAAACATGCCTTAGAGGCCATGCACGTTTGGTATTCAGCAATTGGTATGCTTATTGCTATAAGCTTGTTTACAAAAAGGCCATTCAAAAAAGCCTCCTTTTAGTTTACTTTAACAGGAATGGCCAAAAGCAATAAAGCAAGCTGGCATTTTTAAACCAGCCTTTACCAGACATTTCTGTTTTATTATGAAAAAAATTATTCTTTCAACATGATACTAGTATTTTTTATTTGATGCACACTGTATTCTAGCATTGGCAGCAGCATTACCAACGGTTTCCTAGTTAATTGTTAAATATAGAAGATAATAATAGTTAAATCTTATTCTGAAGTCTTTTCAGGAGAGAATGTTAATAAAACTCGTTTATTTATGTTGCAGTCACAGCTGCTTACACAGCCACGCTTGTGACAGTGGTGGCTTCTGCCACTATTATGTTAACATTTGGATGTACCATCAATCACACTGTTCTGATGTAAACCAGTTTTTCTCATTTTATTAAGGCACTGATACCATATAATTTGCAATTTTATTTAACAGATACAAGAGGCATACACACATTACCATTAGACTCTTTTTACATTTTGAAAGTTTTCTGTCATTTGTAAGCCCTATACTTTTCCTGCTATCATTTTTGAAGATGGGGCCAAAATACGTAAGTAGAAGCACAAATACATACTAAAACTTTATGAGTTTATCTATCACTTTCTATGCTATTTGGCGATTGTCAGAATACACAGTTAAATGTGTAATACTACTGCTCCTGTTTGGTATATTTATGTGCATTACAGGCAAGTAATAGCTGCCATTGACATTAGCTGAAATTCCTCTGTATTTAGCTGTTATGCTTAGTTTAATAATGTATATCACTGTGACCAAGCTGGTTCTTCCACAAAACGCAGATGCAGCAAAACGCATTACAAATAAATTTAGCAGGAATGAAGAATGTCCTTACAATATAATTACCTACCACAAGTCTGGCTATTATAGTTAGCTCTCTGATCGGTGAGGTGGCCGAGCGGTCTAAGGCGCCACGTTAAGGCCGTGGTCTAGTAATAGGCGTGGGTTCGAATCCCACCCTCATCACAATCTTTTTGTCTGAACAGCGTACTGTTATATTTTTTATTTGCTAGGACCACGGGTTAGCCTAGGTCAAAATCGTACGGCTGTCAACGTCCATGGCTAGTGCCTCAGCCGGTGGTGCGGCGCTGAAGTGCTGCATTTCGTTTTCGCGAATCGACATCGAGTAGAAGGCTTTTTCGATCTTTTCGAGGCTGCTGTTCAGCACTGGCACTTTTTTCTCCAGGTCACGGTACTTGCGCGTGCACAGCACTAGGCTGACGCCCTCCTTGAGCGTGCGCAAAAACTCCAGGCAGCGGATGACGGCGTCGCGGTCGCCCTTGCCTATCGAGTTGATGCAGTAGCGGTTGACCTCGCCAGGCAGATCGCTGATCCCCAACAGGTAGTCCTCGTCGGTCACGGCAACTAGCGGCTGCAGCTGGCCGTCGACGTCGTGCGAAAGACCCTCAAGCACCTGGCTCTTGGTAATCAGTTGGTTGTGCTCAAGGAACCGCCACAAGCCAACCGCCTCGATGTACTCCTGAATGCCGGGAGTCGCCTGTCGATTGTACTTCATCGCATTTGACCCCTGCAGCTCAACAGCCATCTTAGCAAATAGCTCGAGCACCTGCTTGTGTTTGGCCGCCGCATCTTTGAAGACCGCTTCAGGCGTGTCCTGGGTGATCCGGAGCAATGCAAAGACGATTTTCTTGCTTAGGGCGGTGATGTCGCGCGAGCACTTTATCACACGCTCGCGCTGGTCGTAATGAGCGTCGAGGGTGTCGCGGTAGGCGTTGAAGCTGGCCATGATTTGCTGCTTGCACGGCGACATTGTTGAATAGTCCAAGGGAGGTGGGCCGGATTGCTGCTTGAACGTGCGCGGCTTCTTTGCAGGCCGTTTGTCAGCAGGCGAGCCGGCTCCGACGTCCAGAGCTTCGGCCATCGCTATGGAAAGTAAAATCAATTTGTGAATGCGAAGGAAACAACGTGCGGCACTCGCTTTGTAAAAGAAAAGTTTGTATATGGACATTAATAGGCTTTTTCTGCAAGCAGCAGGTATGGCATCTACGCACGTGCGCTGAACATAAAGTAAACAAAATTTTTCTTGTTGATCCGCTTCACAGTAGTAGGGAATAAACCGCGCCATTGTTTACCCCTCGTCTATTTTTCCTTTTTTTGCTTCTTGTTTAAACTGTTTTTTGTTTTATTGCTATTTACAGCTTTCTATTTGGTGCAAATGACGAGTAGCAGCGGGTCCAAGATAAAGGTGGTTTGCCGAGTGCGACCGTTTCTCAAAAGCGAAAAGCCCGACGAATCGGTAGGGGTTGAAGGTGACACGGTGCTGCGAGTCACCAATCCGCGGGATTCGTCAAAGGACGTTAAATTCAAGTACGTAACAATAAACTTGTGCTCAGCGGGCAGAGGTACCACCTAGAAATGATTCAACTAAGCTGTGTACGTGCGACTTTGTGTAGCTTCGACTCGTGCTATGGACCAAAGACCGAGCAGGACGTGATATACCGAAACGACGTGCGCCCGCTGGTGGAGACAGTGTTCAGTGGACTGTCAGCAACGGTGTTTTGCTACGGCGTTACCGGGGCGGGAAAGACGCATACAATTCAGGGAAGCGAGCTGGAGCCGGGGATCATCCCGCGGGCGCTCGAGCACATATTTATGCACCAGAAGCGCGACGCATACGAGTACGACATCCGGGTGAGCTACTACGAGATCTACAAAGAGGCTGTGTTTGATCTGCTGCGGCCGCGCGACACCGTGTCAGCAGCCGGACTGCCGATCCGCGAGGACGCCAACCGGCGGATATTCATAGCTGGGCTGTCGGAGAAACGGGTAACGTCGTTTGAGCAGTTTGACGCAATGTACCAGAAGGCGTGTGGCAACCGACGCACAGCTAGCACCAAGCTCAACAACCACTCGTCGCGATCGCACGCGATCTTGACCGTACAGGTGCAATGGACAGACGATGTGGGTCCGGGCAAAACCTGGTGCGGACGACTGCACCTAATTGACTTGGCCGGCAGCGAGGACAACCGGCGCACAGAAAACGGCAAAGACCGCATGGCCGAAAGCAGTGCAATCAACCGCAGCCTGTTTGTACTTGGACAAGTGGTCGAAGCGCTGAACACGGGTGCGGCGCGGATTCCGTACCGCGACTCAAAAATGACACGCATCTTGCAGGACTCCCTGGGCGGCGAGAGCCTGGGCATGATGATCGTTAACGTGGCTCCTGGAGACGCGTTTCTGCAGGATACGCACAATACGCTGAGCTTTGCGACCAAGTCGCGCGAAGTGGTTAATAAGCCCGTGGCGCACGAGGTTGTCGAGCAGCGGTGGACGGTCTCGGACCGGCTGCAGCACCACCGCGGGTTTGCGCTACCGTCCCGGTCGGCGATGGTGTCAGCACCGCTAGCCAATGGCGTTGGTAAACGGCGGCGCTCGGATGAGCCCGGCGTGGATTACGAGCACTCGCCGGCCGGGTCCACGGTCAGCGATGGCGTTGCCGATATCCAGCTGGGTGCTCGCCGGCGGGCAATTCCGGGTGGGCGGCACTCGGACACCGGCGCGCTGGGCGCCACTGGGACGGCCGCCAACGGCCAGCAGCCAGGGCTTCGGCGCACTGCCTCAGCCGCGCCGCGACAAGCCGACCTCGTGCAGCGGGCAGTCAAGGCCAAGGTCAGTGAGCTCGAGCAGCGCACCGAATCGGCAAGCAACCAAATTATGGAACGCGTAATGCGTATCGAGCAGCAGCTGAGCACCAAGCAGCTGGATTCGGACGTGGTCTTTGATCTGTTCACTCCGGCGACCAAGCTCAAAACCAGCCGCGGCTGGCTCAAGCATGCGCGTGAGCTTGAACAAAAGGGCGATTTGGAACGGGCTCTGGTGCACTACCAGGAGGCCCTGCGCTATGCACCAGAGTTAAACAAGCTGGACACGCATATTGCCAAGCTGCGCGCAAAGCTCCGCCGCCAAAACCGCCGCAGCTCGATTGCGTCCCAGGGCGCGGCAAACCTGCGGATTGCCGACCAGAAGAGGCCCCAGGGTCAGGCCGACGGTATGCTGGTTGGCAATGGCGTGGAGACTGACAGCGACGATGACGACGTGGGTCCGCTGTGGATGCGCGACGGGCTGGCCGAGTCGCCGGGCGCCGAAAAGGCCAAGCGCCGGGACCAAACCAAGCCCGCCCGTGTCCACCCGCCCAAGCCTGCGGCACCTCCTGCGCCGGCCACCAAGCCGGCCGACAAGCCGGCAATCAAGCGGCGGCGCGTGCTGGGCGACAGCAGCAAGCGAGCTGCCTTGGCTGCCGGCAATAAGTTCACCAACGTCACGGAAGGATCCGTGCACGACCGGCGAATCAGCTTTGGTGGCAGCCAGAACCCATTTGTGGTTGGCGGCAACGAATTCAACTCGGAGCTGCAGCGGCGTTTAGACAAGCCGGCATCGCTGTGCACCAAAAAGCTGGTGGCCAAGAGCGCTGCCGCTGCGCAGCTACGCAGAACTGCACGTCAGCCGCCGCCAACGCCAGACGACCGCAACGACAAGGATTTTGTGCCGCAGAGCGCCTCGAGCTCGGAAGACAGCGACACCGAATCACTGCCCAAGCTTCCAAACC
Organism: Coemansia sp. RSA 2711; assembly: GCA_027575275.1. Taxonomy (NCBI): domain Eukaryota; kingdom Fungi; phylum Kickxellomycota; class Kickxellomycetes; order Kickxellales; family Kickxellaceae; genus Coemansia; species Coemansia sp. RSA 2711. Next base: position 9,323 of record JANBPA010000393.1, read on the forward strand.
GGGCTAACGGACGGCGTGGTGGTCGTATTCCGGGATCTCTCGGCGTTCGCAGTCTCGTTGAGCGTCGCCGCCAGCAAACCGAAAACGAGCCGCGCTCTGAAAACGTCAATCCAGCCAACACAGCCAAGCCGGCCAAGTCCGCAGAGCCAGTCAAGCCTCGACGCAGCTCCCACTCGGCTGAAGAAGAATGCCTGCAGCTGGACCGCTTCAACGACATTTGCATTGCCAGTGCCTTGCAAATGATCAATTCGGCCGAGGTCAAGAAGATTATGAAGCTTCAGGGCATTGGTAAGCGGCGCGCCGAGCAGATCCAGGCCTCGGTGCAAGGGCAGGGCCCGCTCAAGAGCGTCTCCGAGCTGCAGTCGCGGCTTCAGTTCAAGAACAAGATCATCATGGGCATACTGTCTACTTTTGCTTAGCTCTCTTTTTTTTTTAAATTTCTTTACGGCCTGTACAATCTTCAAAAACTTGCACTTCAGGCGTAAAACTCTAGCATTAGTATTGGAGAAACCCGGCAGAAACGCGCTTGACTTTTTGCCGCAGCGGCCATTTACCATTTATAAAGCGTGGCAAAGCACAAACTCTCTTTTTCTCTCTTCCATCCATCAATCATTCTTTTTTCTTTTATTTTAATGGGAATTTTACCAAACGACTGTGGGATTCTAGTCGCAAACTCAAACGACGAGGCAGATGAAATTAAACGGCAAGGAAATATTGTGTTTATATATGGCGACAAATGGGATATCACTAACATGCACATGGTAACGCAGCTGTATGGAAACGCTACCGCAGCTAAAGTTGCCAGCGAGGATATCATGCGTTACATATCAAATAATCAGGGCGCTGGGCCTGTCGAAGAATTTGTCTACATTCCTTGATACACTCCCCCACGACGCTTGTTCTTGAAAAAAAATGCTTATCCGTGTATTCCCACATTTTCATTAAAAAAATTGAATTAGTTGTACTGTAAACCACGCATTTTCCAAAGAATAAATACTCTAATCGATACCTAGACGCTTCAAAAATGCTTTGTTATTGGGCTTGCGACCAAGGAACCTTTCGAGATTTATCATCGGATCACGGCCAGCTCCAGGCTCCAAAATCTCCTTTCGATATTCTCGCCCAGTCTGCGGATTGTCAAGTCCGTCTTTGAGAAAACGGGATTCAAAGATGTCTGCTGCGTACATCTCCGACCACAGGTAGGCGAAGTAGTTGGACTCATTGGAGTTACACAAGTGTGTAAACGTGGCAATGCCAAATGTTTTCAGCCCGCCTCTGCCAACAAGCGATACTTTGTCCAGCAGGTCGTTGAACCGGTCTACAAAGTCAATATGGCTGGTCTGCATATCGTGCACTGCCAGGTCGGCCATTGCCAATGCAATCCGACGCAGATTTTGTAATCCTGGCCATTGTGATCGAGATGCAACTAGTTGCTCTATCAGAGCTTCGGGCATAGACTCGCCAGTCTGGTAATGAACACCAATCTTGCGGAGCACAGATGGCTCCCATACAAAATACTCCATTAGCTGCGACGGAAGCTCAGAATAATCACTGGATGTGTTTAGTCCGTTTAGCTGTGCCCATTTAGCGCGGGAGCAAATGCCATGGAAGGCATGCCCGAGCTCATGTGCTATAACTAAAACCGTGCTATGTTCTAGCAGACACGGCAAAT